>JAXCGZ010019931.1:0-15000 GCA_037179515.1 Halocaridina rubra
TCTAGAACTAGAGGTCATAGTTTGAAGCTTCGTAAGAAAACTTGTTTGCAGGATGTAAGGAAATACTTTTTCAGTGTAAGAGTAGTTGATAATTGGAATTCGCTAAGCGAGGAGGTAGTTAATGCTATCTCAATCCATAGTTTTAAGGACAGGTACGATAAGTATCACTAAGTCTAAAAATGGAACCGATGAGGAGACGGGAAGATACGAGCTTTGGGCTCTTTCCCGTAAACACAATTAGGTAATCACAATTAGGTAATCCCACACACACACACACACACACACACACACACACACACACACACACACACACACACACACACACACACAAAGTATCACTAAGTCTAAAATGGAACCGATCAGGAGACGGGAAGATACGAGCTTTGGGCTCTTTCCCGTAAACACAATTAGGCAATCACAATTAGGTAATTACACACACACACACACACACACACACACACACACACACACGCTCTTTCTTGAGGGGGGATATGGTGACAGTCTTTAAATTCCTTCATGATTATGATAGAGTGGATAGGGATCGATATTTTGATATGGCTGGGTCTAGAACTAGAGGTCATAGTTTGAAGCTTGGTAAGAAAACTTCTTTGCAGGATGTAAGGAAATACTCTTTCAGTGTAAGAGTAGTTGATGATTGGAATTGGCTAAGCGAGGAGGTAGTTAATGCTATCTCAATCCATAGTTTTAAGGACAGGTATGATAAGTATCACTAAGTATAAAATGGAACCGATGAGGAGACGGGAAGATACGAGCTTTGGGCCCTTTCCCGTAAACACAATTAGGTAATCACAATTAGGTAATCACACACACAAACACTACTGGCAGATTTGTCTCCAGAAATACATATAAATGGCATAGTAAGGGCAGCATATGCATTCTTATCAAATGTAAGGGTAGCCTTCAGGCACATGGACAAGGAAATGTTCAGAAATATATATGTAACCTATGTGAGGCCAAAAGTCGAATATGCAGCCCCCTTTTGGAATCCGCACTTGAAAAAGCACATAGCTAAGCTTGAAAAAGTTCAAAGACATGCCACGAAACTGGTGCCAGAAATACGCAATCTCAGTTATGATGAGAGGCTGAGGGAATTAGACTTACCATCACTCAAAGCTAGAAGAGTGAGGGGGGATATGGTGACAGTCTTTAAATTCCTTCATGGTTATGATAGAGTGGATAGGGATCGATATTTTGATATGGCTGGGTCTAGAACTAGAGGTCATAGTTTGAAGCTTGGTAAGAAAACTTCTTTGCAGGATGTAAGGAAATACTTTTTCAGTGTAAGAGTAGTTGATAATTGGAATTGGCTAAGCGAGGAGGTAGTTAATGCTATCTCAATCCATAGTTTTAAGGACAGGTATGATAAGTATCACCAAGTCTAAAATGGAACCGATGAGGAGACGGGAAGATACGAGCTTTGGGCTCTTTCCCGTAAACACAATTAGGCAATCACAATTAGGTAATCACACACACACACACACACACACACACACACATACACACACACACACACACACACACACACACACACACACACACACACACACACTCTTTCTCGTCTTCTTTCTATATTTTGTGAGAGGGAGACCATAAAAATGACGCCATCTCTGTCCCAAACCTCTCCCATCCATGGGTCGGTAGGAGGGGTAGCCATCAGGAGACTCAAACAGAAAATCAAGAATATAGAGGAAATGGTTATAAGCCTTGATGATAAAATTCAGAATATGGATGGAGAAATGAAAGAAAATGAAACACTCAGACAGCAAATAAGATCTTTGGAGGAAGCAAATAAAGCACAAGGGCAGGAGAGAAAGGAACTAGAAAAAAGAATAAAAAAGCTGGAAGGGGAAAAGAGTCAACTAGAATCTAGACTTTCTAAACAAGAAGATAAAAACAAACAGCTAAATGACAACCTAAAGGAATTAGATGTTAGTTCACTGCTCTCTTCTGAGAGAGACGAGATTGCTGCTTGGAATGTCCAGATTAAGGAAAACATTGAACAGTTCAGAAAAGAGTTCCAGGAGCTGAATATGGAAAATGATGCCATGAAAACTTCCTTTGCTGATGCACTAAAGGGGAATGTGGCAGTAAAAGAGGCTGTAAAGGTGGTGGCACTGGAAAACATACAAACAGTTGACTATAAAGAGACAGAAATCGAAAAAATGAAAGACGTTGTGATGGAAAGGGCAAACCCACTCATCAGACAGGCACTTGATAAGGAGAAGACAGTGGTAATCTCAGGCATAAGCGAGTCTCAGGAGCCAACATGGCAGGGGAGACTTGAAGAAAATAAAGCTAGGGTTGTAGACCTGATACGAAAGCTTGGAGTAGTATGTGGTCCTGAGGATATTGTAAACATACACCAACTAGGTAAATATTCGAGGGAAGGAAAGCCGAGACCAACAAAAGTAACCTTTGAGAGAGGGGAAACATGTAGGGAAATATTGTTGAGAAAAAAAAGTCTAAAAGACCTTCAAGAATTCAAAGAAGTGTTCATTAGACAATACAGAACACAGGAAGAGATGGGAAAGATCAAAAACTTGTTGCAAGAGGCAAGAAGGTTAAATGATGAAAGAAAAAAAGAGGAGAAGAAAAATTTTCATTACAGAGTTTTTCCAGACAAAGGGGAGATAAAGAAGATAATGACAGAAGATCAGGGGATGGGGCCTCATTAAGATTGTTATACACAAATGCTGATGGATTAGTTGGTAAGGCAGTAGAATTAAAAGATAGGATTCACAACAGTAAGGCAGATATAGTAGCAATTACAGAGACTAAGTTGAGTGAGGACATAAACAGTGTCACAGTTTTTCCTAAGGGTTTCAGAATACTAAGGGTTGAAAGATCTGAGAGGACTGGTGGAGGGATAGCACTGCTCTTAAGTGAAAGGGTTCAAGTTGAAGAAATAAACTTGGCTATAGAAAGTGAGTTCAAGGAATTTCTTGTTGCTCGCATAAATACTGGGTCAGAGAGCATTATAATAACTGTTGTATACAACCCACCAAGGAACCAAAATAGGCTTGAAGTTTATGAGGAAAGTCATATAGGTACTATTGAAGTCATAAACTCAGTTGTTAACATGGCACGGGAAAAAATGTAGGATTTTGATTATGGGAGACTTTAATCATAAAGAGATAGATTGGATAAATCTTGACCCACACAGTGGTGAGGACTCATTCGGGGCAAGATTCCTAGATTGCGTACAAGGGAATTTCCTACACCAACATGTAATGGAACCAACAAGGGTCAGGGGTGGGGATGAGCCATCACTACTTGATCTAGTGTTCACAGATAATGTGTTGGATATTGAAAAAATTGAGTATGAACCACCAATTGGAAAGAGTGACCACTGTGTGTTGTTGATGGAGTATATCATTGAAGATATTCTTCCTGAGAGTAGAGGCACTGAGGACATGAGGAGGAACTATCGGAAAGGAGATTACATAAAAATGAATGAGCTTTTTGCAGTTATTGACTGGAGAACCTTATTTTACAACAAATCTGTACAAGAAATGTATGACATCTTTTGTGAGAAATATGGGAAGATAGTAGATTGCTGCATACCTGTCACCAAAGTAGGTGTAATTCATGCCAGAGAGAAATGGTTCGATAATGGGTGTAAAAGAGCTAAGGAGTGGAGAGACAAATGCTGGAAAAGGTATAGGAGGAGAAAAAACATAAATGCCTGGCAAACCTACAAAAGAGCAAGAAATGACTACCTAAGTAAAAGGAGAGAGGCAGAGAGAGACTATGAGAGGGACATCACCAGGAAGGCTAAAGAAAATCCCAAGCTTTTCCACAGCTTTATCAGAGGAAAACTGAAGGTAAAAGAACAGGTTTTAAGGCTAAAGAGAGCGGATGGAAGCATCACTGAGACGGATGAAGAGATCTGCAAAGAATTGAACAAGGAGTTTCAGTCAGCATTTACAGTAGAAAATACCCCACCCCCTCAGATTGCAGTGATAGAAGCTCAAGGGCTGGTATTAGAGAACATCAACCTTACAGCCACAGAGGTATGCAAAGCGCTGATGGATTTAGATTTTCATAAAGCTACAGGTCCCGATGACATATCCCCTCATGTGCTTAAAAAATGCGCAAACACAATATCAGTGGCACTAAGTATCATATTTAAGGAGTCACTGGAGTCGGGGGAGATTCCAAGATGCTGGAAACAAGCAAATGTGATACCTATCTTCAAAAAGGGAAGGAGGGATACGGCTCTGAACTATAGACCAGTTTCCTTGACCAGCATAGTTTGCAAAGTTATGGAGAAACTACTAAGGAAACATATCTCTCTTCACTTGGAATCCTTCAACTTTTTGTCAGTGAGGCAACATGGCTTCAGAGAAGGTAGATCAACAGTAACAAACTTATTAGAATTTTATGATGAGGTAAGCCAAATCTTACAGGAAAGAGAGGGCTGGGCAGATTGCATATTCCTAGACTTCCAGAAAGCGTTTGACACTGTTCCACATGGGAGACTTATTAGGAAGCTGCAATCAATGGCTAGAATAGGTGGAAATGTTTTGGAATGGATAAAAAATTACTTAGAAGGAAGGGAACAGAGGGTTAGAGTAAGACATTCAGTGTCTGAATGGAGAAGAGTTAGTAGTGGAGTTCCACAGGGTTCAGTTTTAGGGCCACTTTTGTTCCTTGTATATGTAAATGACCTACCAGAGTCTGTAAATTCATTCATGAATATGTTTGCAGATGATGCAAAGATTGTGAAGAAAGTAAAAAACGAGAACAATGGTAGAGAACTTCAGGAGGATCTAAATAATCTGCATGAGTGGTCAGAAAAGTGGCTAATGAAATTCAATACTTCAAAATGTAAGGTAATGAGAATGGGTACAAGTGCAAGAAGGCCCAAGCTTGACTACTCGGTGGCTGGAGTACAACTTCAAGAGACAGAAAATGAGAGAGATCTAGGAGTAAACACACTGGCAGATTTGTCTCCAGAAATACATATAAATGGCATAGTAAGGGCAGCATATGCATTCTTATCAAATGTAAGGGTAGCCTTCAGGCACATGGACAAGGAAATGTTCAGAAATATTTATGTAACCTATGTGAGGCCAAAACTCGAATATGCAGCCCCCTTTTGGAATCTGCACTTGAAAAAGCACATAGCTAAGCTTGAAAAAGTTCAAAGACATGCCACGAAACTGGTGCCAGAAATACGCAATCTCAGTTATGATGAGAGGCTGAGGGAATTAGACTTACCATCACTCGAAGCTAGAAGAGTGAGGGGGGATATGTTGACAGTCTTTAAATTCCTTCATGGTTATGATAGAGTGGATAGGGATCGATATTTTTATATGGCTGGGTCTAGAACTAGAGGTCATAGTTTGAAGCTTGGTAAGAAAACTTGTTTGCAGGATGTAAGGAAATACTTTTTCAGTGTAAGAGTAGTTGATAATTGGAATTGGCTAAGCGAGGAGGTAGTTAATGCTATCTCAATCCATAGTTTTAAGGACAGGTATGAAAAGTATCACTAAGTCTAAAATGGTACCGATGAGGAGACGGGAAGATACGAGCTTTGGGCTCTTTCCCGTAAACACAATTAGGTAATCACAATTAGGTAATCACACACACACACACACACACACACACACACACACACACACACACACACACACACACACACCCCACGCAAAACGAGAACAATGGTAGAGAACTTCAGGAGGATCTAAATAATCTGCATGAGTGGTCAGAAAAGTGGCTAATGAAATTCAATATTTCAAAATGTAAGGTAATGAGAATGGGTACAAGTGCAAGAAGGCCCAAGCTTGACTACTCGGTGGCTGGAGTACAACTTCAAGAGACAGAAAATGAGAGAGATCAAGGAGTAAACATACTGGCAGATTTGTCTCCAGAAATACATATAAATGGCATAGTAAGGGCAGCATATGCATTCTTATCAAGTGTAAGGGTAGCCTTCAGGCACATGGACAAGGAAATGTTCAGAAATATTTATGTAACCTATGTGAGGCCAAAACTCGAATATGCAGCCCCCTTTTGGAATCCGCACTTGAAGAAGCACATAGCTAAGCTTGAAAAAGTACAAAGACATGCCACGAAACTGGTGCCAGAAATACGCAATCTCAGTTATGATGAGAGGCTTAGGGAATCAGACTTACCATCACTCGAAGCTAGAAGAGTGAGGGGGGATATGGTGACAGTCTTTAAATTCCTTCATGGTTATGATAGAGTGGATAGGGATCGATATTTTGATATGGCTGGGTCTAGAACTAGAGGTCATAGTTTGAAGCTTGGTAAGAAAACTTCTTTGCAGGATGTAAGGAAATACTTGTTCAGTGTAAGAGTAGTTGATAATTGGAATTGGCTAAGCGAGGAGGTAGTTAATGCTATCTCAATCCATAGTTTTAAGGACAGGTATGATAAGTATCACTAAGTCTAAAATGGAACCGACCAGGAGACGGAAGATACGAGCTTTGGGCTCTTTCCCGTAAACACAATTAGGTAATCACAATTAGGTAATCACACACACACACACACACACACACACACACACACACACACACACACACACACACACACACACACACACACACACACACACACACACACCCACGCAAAACGAGAACAATGGTAGAGAACTTCAGGAGGATCTAAATAATCTGCATGAGTGGTCAGAAAAGTGGCTAATGAAATTCAATATTTCAAAATGTAAGGTAATGAGAATGGGTACAAGTGCAAGAAGGCCCAAGCTTGACTACTCGGTGGCTGGAGTACAACTTCAAGAGAAAGAAAATGAGAGAGATCAAGGAGTAAACATACTGGCAGATTTGTCTCCAGAAATGCATATAAATGGCATAGTAAGGGCAGCATATGCATTCTTATCAAGTGTAAGGGTAGCCTTCAGGCACATGGACAAGGAAATGTTCAGAAATATTTATGTAACCTATGTGAGGCCAAAACTCGAATATGCAGCCCCCTTTTGGAATCCGCACTTGAAGAAGCACATAGCTAAGCTTGAAAAAGTACAAAGACATGCCACGAAACTGGTGCCAGAAATACGCAATCTCAGTTATGATGAGAGGCTTAGGGAATCAGACTTACCATCACTCGAAGCTAGAAGAGTGAGGGGGGATATGGTGACAGTCTTTAAATTCCTTCATGGTTATGATAGAGTGGATAGGGATCGATATTTTGATATGGCTGGGTCTAGAACTAGAGGTCATAGTTTGAAGCTTGGTAAGAAAACTTCTTTGCAGGATGTAAGGAAATACTTGTTCAGTGTAAGAGTAGTTGATAATTGGAATTGGCTAAGCGAGGAGGTAGTTAATGCTATCTCAATCCATAGTTTTAGGGACAGGTATGATAAGTATCACTAAGTCTAAAATGGAACCGACCAGGAGACGGAAGATGCGAGCTTTGGGCTCTTTCCCGTAAACACAATTAGGTAATCACAATTAGGTAATCACACACACACACACACACACACACACACACACACACACACACACACACACACCAGAGACTAAGTTGAGTGAGGACATAAACGGTGTCACAGTTTTTCCTAAGGGCTTCAGAATACTAAGGGTTGAAAGATCTGAGAGGACTGGTGGAGGGATAGCACTGCTCATAAGTGAGAGGATTCAAGTTGAAGAAATAAACTTGGCTATAGAAAGTGAGTTCAGGGAATTTCTTGTTGCTCACATAAATACTGGGTCAGTGATGAAAGAAATGAAGAAGAGAAGAAAAATTTTCGTTACAGAATACTTCCAGACAAAGGGGAGATAAAGAAGATAATGACAGAAGATCAGGGGATGGGGCCTCATTAAGATTGTTATACACAAATGCTGATGGATTAGCTGGTAAGGCAGTAGAATTAAAAGATAGGATTCACAACAGTAAGGCAGATATAGTAGCAATTACAGAGACTAAGTTGAGTGAGGACATAAACAGTGTCACAGTTTTTCCTAAGGGCTTCAGAATACTAAGGGTCGAAAGATCTGAGAGGACTGGTGGAGGGATAGCACTGCTCATAAGTGAGAGGATTCAAGTTGAAGAAATAAACTTGGCTATAGAAAGTGAGTTCAGGGAATTTCTTGTTGCTCACATAAATACTGGGTCAGAGAGCATTATAATAACTGTTGTATACAACCCACCAAGGAACCAAAATAGGCTTGAAATTTATGAGGAAAGTCATATAGGTACGATTGAAGTCATAAACTCAGTTGTTAACATGGCGCGGGAGAAAAAATGTAGGATTTTGATTATGGGAGACTTTAATCATAAAGAGATAGATTGGATAAATCTTGACCCACACAGTGGTGAGGACTCATTTGGGGCAAGATTCCTAGATTGCGTACAAGGAAATTTCCTACACCAACATGTAATGGAACCAACAAGAGCCAGGGGTGGGGATGAGCCATCACTACTTGATCTAGTGTTCACAGATAATGTGTTGGATATTGAAAATATTGAGTATGAACCACCAATTGGAAAGAGTGACCACTGTGTGTTGTTGATGGAGTATATCATTGAAGACATTCTTCCTGAGAGTAGAGGCACTGAGGACATGAGGAGGAACTATCCGAAAGGAGATTACATCAAAATGAATGAGCTTTTTGCAGTTATTGACTGGAGAACCTTATTTTACAACAAATCTGTACAAGAAATGTATGACATCTTTTGTGAGAAATATGGAAAGATAGTAGATTGCTGCATACCTGTCACCAAAGTAGGTGTAATTCATGCCAGAGAGAAATGGTTCGATAATGGGTGTAAAAGAGCTAAGGAGTGGAGAGACAAATGCTGGAAAAGGTATAGGAGGAGAAAAAACATAAATGCCTGGCAAACCTACAAAAGAGCAAGAAATGACTACCTAAGTAAAAGGAGAGAGGCAGAGAGAGATTATGAGAGGGACATCACCAGGAAGGCTAAAGAAAATCCCAAGCTTTTCCACAGCTTTATCAGAGGAAAACTGAAGGTAAAAGAACAGGTTTTAAGGCTAAAGAGAGCGGATGGAAGCATCACTGAGACGGACGAAGAGATCTGCAAAGAATTGAACAAGGAGTTTCAGTCAGTATTTACAGTAGAAAATACCCCACCCCCTCAGATTGCAGTGATAGAAGCTCAAGGGCCGGTATTAGAGAACATCAACCTTACAGCCACAGAGGTATGCAAAGCGCTGATGGATTTAGATGTTCATAAAGCTACAGGTCCTGATGACATATCCCCTCATGTGCTTAAAAAATGCGCAAACACAATATCAGTGGCACTAAGTATCATATTTAAGGAGTCACTGGAGTCGGGGGAGATTCCAAGATGCTGGAAACAAGCAAATGTGATACCTATCTTCAAAAAGGGAAGGAGGGATACGGCTCTGAATTATAGACCAGTTTCCTTGACCAGCATAGTTTGCAAACTTATGGAGAAACTACTAAGGAAACATATCTCTCTTCACTTGGAATCCTTCAACTTTTTGTCAGTGAGGCAACATGGCTTCAGAGAAGGAAGATCAACAGTAACAAACTTATTAGAATTTTATGATGAGGTAAGCCAAATCTTACAGGAAAGAGAGGGCTGGGCAGATTGCATATTCCTAGACTTCCAGAAAGCGTTTGACACTGTTCCACATGGGAGACTTATTAGGAAGCTGCAATCAATGGCGAGAATAGGTGGAAATGTCTTGGAATGGATAAAAGCTTACTTAGAAGGAAGGGAACAGAGGGTTAGAGTAAGACACTCAGTGTCTGAATGGAGAAGAGTTAGTAGTGGAGTTCCACAGGGTTCAGTTTTAGGGCCACTTTTGTTCCTTGTATATGTAAATGACCTACCAGAGTCTGTAAATTCATTCATGAATATGTTTGCAGATGATGCAAAGATTGTGAAGAAAGTAAAAAACGAGAACAATGGTAGAGAACTTCAGGAGGATCTAAATAATCTGCATGAGTGGTCAGAAAAGTGGCTAATGAAATTCAATACCTCAAAATGTAAGGTAATGAGAATGGGTACAAGTGCAAGAAGGCCCAAGCTTGACTACTCGGTGGCTGGAGTACAACTTAAAGAGACAGAAAATGAGAGAGATCTAGGAGTAAACATACTGGCAGATTTGTCTCCAGAAATACATATAAATGGCGTAGTAAGGGCAGCATATGCATTCTTATCAAATGTAAGGGTAGCCTTCAGGCACATGGACAAGGAAATGTTCAGAAATATTTATGCAACCTATGTGAGGCCAAAACTCGAATATGCAGCCCCCTTTTGGAATCCGCACTTGAAAAAGCACATAGCTAAGCTTGAAAAAGTTCAAAGACATGCCACGAAACTGGTGCCAGAAATACGCAATCTCGGTTATGATGAGAGGCTGAGGGAATTAGACTTGCCATCACTCGAAGCTAGAAGAGTAAGGGGGGATATGGTGACAGTCTTTAAATTCCTTCATGGTTATGATAGAGTGGATAGGGATCGATATTTCGATATGGCTGGGTCTAGAACTAGAGGTCATAGTTTGAAGCTTCGTAAGAAAACTTGTTTGCAGGATGTAAGGAAATACTTTTTCAGTGTAAGAGTAGTTGATAATTGGAATTCGCTAAGCGAGGAGGTAGTTAATGCTATCTCAATCCATAGTTTTAAGGACAGGTACGATAAGTATCACTAAGTCAAAAATGGAACCGATCAGGAGACGGGAAGATACGAGCTTTGGGCTCTTTCCCGTAAACACAATTAGGTAATCACAATTAGGTAATCACACACACACACACACACACACACACACACACACACACACACACACACACACACACACACACAAAGTATCACTAAGTCTAAAATGGAACCGATCAGGAGACGGGAAGATACGAGCTTTGGGCTCTTTCCCGTAAACACAATTAGGCAATCACAATTAGGTAATTACACACACACACACACACACACACACACACACACACACACACGCTCTTTCTTGAGGGGGGATATGGTGACAGTCTTTAAATTCCTTCATGGTTATGATAGAGTGGATAGGGATCGATATTTTGATATGGCTGGGTCTAGAACTAGAGGTCATAGTTCGAAGCTTGGTAAGAAAACTTCTTTGCAGGATGTAAGGAAATACTCTTTCAGTGTAAGAGTAGTTGATGATTGGAATTGGCTAAGCGAGGAGGTAGTTAATGCTATCTCAATCCATAGTTTTAAGGACAGGTATGATAAGTATCACTAAGTATAAAATGGAACCGATGAGGAGACGGGAAGATACGAGCTTTGGGCCCTTTCCCGTAAACACAATTAGGAAATCACACACACAAACACTACTGGCAGATTTGTCTCCAGAAATACATATAAATGGCATAGTAAGGGCAGCATATGCATTCTTATCAAGTGTAAGGGTAGCCTTCAGGCACATGGACAAGGAAATGTTCAGAAATATTTATGTAACCTATGTGAGGCCAAAACTCGAATATGCAGCCCCCTTTTGGAATCCGCACTTGAAGAAGCACATAGCTAAGCTTGAAAAAGTACAAAGACATGCCACGAAACTGGTGCCAGAAATACGCAATCTCAGTTATGATGAGAGGCTTAGGGAATCAGACTTACCATCACTCGAAGCTAGAAGAGTGAGGGGGGATATGGTGACAGTCTTTAAATTCCTTCATGGTTATGATAGAGTGGATAGGGATCGATATTTTGATATGGCTGGGTCTAGAACTAGAGGTCATAGTTTGAAGCTTGGTAAGAAAACTTCTTTGCAGGATGTAAGGAAATACTTGTTCAGTGTAAGAGTAGTTGATAATTGGAATTGGCTAAGCGAGGAGGTAGTTAATGCTATCTCAATCCATAGTTTTAAGGACAGGTATGATAAGTATCACTAAGTCTAAAATGGAACCGACCAGGAGACGGAAGATACGAGCTTTGGGCTCTTTCCCGTAAACACAATTAGGTAATCACAATTAGGTAATCACACACACACACACACACACACACACACACACACACACACACACACACACACACAAACACACACACACACACACACCGTAAACACAATTAGGTAATCACAATTAGGTAATCACTTTTTTCAATTTCTCATGTAGTGATGGCTCATCCCCACCCCTGGCCCTCGTTGGTTCCATTACATGTTGGTGTAGGAAATTCCCTTGTACGCAATCTAGAAATCTTGCCCCGAATGTGCGTGTGTACTTACCTAATTGTACTTACCTAAGAAACACAATTAGGTAAGTACAATTAAGTAAGTACACACGCACTTTCGGGGCAAGATTTCTAGATTGCGTACAAAGGAATTTCCTACACCAACATGTAATGGAACCAACGAGGGCCAGGGGTGGGGATGAGCCATCACTACTTGCTTTAGTATTCACAGATGTGTTGGATATTGAAAAACTTGAGTATGAACCACCAATTGGAAAGATTGGCCTCTGTGTGTTGTTGATGGAGTATATCATTGAAGATATTCTGCCTGAGAGTAGAGGCAGTGAGAACATGAGGAGGAACTATCCGAAAGGAGATTACATCAAAATTAATGAGCTTTTTGCAGTTATTGACTGGAGAACCTTATTTTATAACAAATCTGTACAAGAAATGTATGACATCTTTTGTGAGAAATATGGGAAGATAGTAGATTGCTGTAAGCTGTCACCAAAGTAGGTGTAATTCATGCCAGAGAGAAATGGTTCGATAATGAGTGTAAAAAGAGCTAAGGAGTGGAGAGACAAATGCTGGAAAAGGTATAGGAGGAGAAACAACATAAATGCCTGGCAAACCTACAAAAGAGCAAGAAATGACTACCTAAGTAAAAGAAGAGAGGCAGAGAGAGACTATGAGAGGGACATCACCAGGAAGGCTAAAGAAAATCCCAAGCTTTTCCACAGCTTTATCAGAGGAAAACTGAAGGTAAAAGAACAGGTTTTAAGGCTAAAGAGAGCGGATGGAAGCATCACTGAGACGGATGAGAGATCTGCAAAGAATTGAACAAGGAGTTTCAGTCAGTATTTACAGTAGAAAATACCCCACCCCCTCAGATTGCAGAGATAGAAGCTCAAGGGCCGGTATTAGAGAACATAAACCTTACAGCCACATAGGCATGCAAAGTGCTGATGGATTTAGATGTTCATAAAGCTACAGGTCCTGATGACATATCCCCTCATGTACTTAAAAAATGCGCAACCTCAATATCAGTGGCACTAAGTATCATATTTAAAAAGTCACTGGAGTCGGGGGAGATTCCAAGATGCTGGAAACAAGCAAATGTGATACCTATCTTCAAAAAGGGAAGGAGGGATACGGCTCTGAACTATAGAACAGTTTCCTTGACCAGCATAGTATGCAAAGTTATGGAGAAACTACTAAGGAAACATATTTCTCTTCACTTGGAATCCTTCAACTTTTTGTCAGTGAGGCAACATGGCTTCAGAGAAAGTAGATCAACAGTAACAAACTTATTAGAATTTTATGATGAGGTAAACCGAATCTTACAGGAAAGAGAGGGCTGGGCAGATTGCATATTCCTAGACTTCCAGAAAGCGTTTGACACTGTTCCACATGGGAGACTTATTAGGAAGCTGCAATCAATGGCTAGAATAGGTGGAAATGTTTTGGAATGGATAAAAACTTACTTAGAAGGAAGGGAACAGAGGGTTAGAGTAAGACACTCAGTGTCTGAATGGAGAAGAGTTAGTAGTGGAGTTCCACAGGGTTCAGTTTTAGGGCCACTTTTGTTCCTTGTATATGTAAATGACCTACCAGAGTCTGTAAATTTATTCATGAATATGTTTGCAGATGATGCAAAGATTGTGAAGAGAGTAAAAAACGAGAACAATGGTAGAGAAATTCAGGAGGATCTAAATAGTCTGCATGAGTGGTCAGAAAAGTGGCTAATGAAATTCAATACTTCAAAATGTAAGGCAATGAGAATGGGTACAAGTGCAAGAAGGCCCAAGCTTGACCATTCGGTGGCTGGAGTACAACTTCAAGAGACAGAAAATGAGAGAGATCTAGGAGTAAACATACTGGCAGATTTGTCTCCAGAAATACATATAAATGGCATAGTAAGGGCAGCATAAGCATTCTTATCAAATGTAAGGGTAGCCTTCAGGCACATGGACATGGAAATGTTCAGAAATATTTATGTAACCTATGTGAGGCCAAAACTCGAATATGCAGCCCCCTTTTGGAATCCGCTCTTGAAAGAGCACATAGCTAAGCTTGAAAAAATTCAAAGACATGCCACGAAACTGGCGCCAGAAATATGTAATCTCAGCTATGATGAGAGGCTGAGAGAATTAGACTTACCATCACTCGAAGCTAGAAGATTGAGGGGGGATATGGTGACAGTCTTTAAATTCCTTCATGGTTATGATAGAGTGGATAGGGATCGATATTTTGATATGGCTGGGTCTAGGACTAGAGGTCATAGTTCGAAGCTTGGTAAGAAAACTTCTTTGCAGGATGTAAGGAAATACTTTTTCAGTGTAAGAGTAGTTGATAATTGGAATTGGCTAAGCGAGGAGGTAGTTAATGCTATCTCAATCCATAGTTTTAAGGACAGGTATTATAAGTATGACTAAGTATAAAATGGAACCGATCAGGAGACGGGAAGATACGAGCTTTGGGCTCTTTCCCGTAAACACAATTAGGTAATCACAATTAGGTAATCACAATTAGGTAATCACACAATTTTATTTCTCACAAACTTTATCCCTTTCTTTCCCTCTCTCTCTCTCTCACTTTATTTTTCTATGTCAATCTCTCTCCTTTTTTGAACGAAAATCGCCTTGTAGGCAAATACCAGGTAACATCACCTCCTCCCTACCTATTCAAGGGAATCCACATATCATCCACCAACCCAATCAACCCCCTCCCCCTCAACAAGCCTCACTAGGGAATACAATTCCCATACCCATCCAATATGCTTACATTAGCAGGATGTTTTTATTCAACATTTTCAAACCTATATAACTTTCAACTCGATAGTCTTTATATATATATATATAT
>JAXCGZ010019931.1:20000-22500 GCA_037179515.1 Halocaridina rubra
AGATAGATAGATAGATATTTAGATAGATAGATATTTAGATATATAGATGGATAGCAGTTAGATAAATATAGAGAGATAGATAGATATAGAGATAGATAGATAGATATATAGATAGATAGATAGATAGATCTAGAGAGATAGATAGATATAGACAGACAGACAGACATATATATATATATATATATATATATATATATATATATATATATATATATATATATATATATATATATATATATATATATATATATATAGAGAGAGAGAGAGAGAGAGAGAGAGAGAGAGAGATTCTCGTCCTGTCAGAATAGCTCTAAGGTCGTGTTCTCTGGCCCCTTGGTGGCTTCCCTGAAGTGAATTATCCAACAATAGTTGCCACCAGAGAAGAAGGAGCCAGGACCCTCATGGAGGGTCCTATCTATTACCACGGAGTTACGAGCTCCCCTCCCCTTGGGTTGGAAGTCCCCCAGAATACACCTCTTTCAAATTCCCGCATTTGTTTTAAATCAAATCTCTTTCCCCAATATGTTACCAGAACCTTAGGAGAGCCTCTGATGAAATGTCACCTCTTCTCAGTGTCAGCCTGCAAGCTTCTATTGGTGATGTTGTTGTTGTTCCTTTTCCTGTTTCCCTTCCCCCTAAAGCATAACTACTCCCCACAGTCCCTTTCCCCTCCCTCCCATTTAACAGTGAACACATCCTTGACGAAGAGGTCCATTGGTGCCTCCATCCTTCAATTATTCCTCAGCTGTTCTGGTCAGTGAGGTTCAGTTTTAATTGTTTTTCTTTGTATTTTCTATTTCTTCACTCTTTATTTCTATAACTATACATGAAGTTATTTAGCCCTTTAATAAAAGAACTCCTTTGAACCTTTGTTGTGATGGTATATTTACTAAGCCTTTTTGTTCAGAATACTGTTTTAACTTTTTTGTTTTGTTTAGCTTTCTACACTATCCCTTAACAACATTTAGTTCATTCACTCACTAGTTTTTCATACTTTTTTTTTTATCTCCCTTTCTCTCTACATTCTAGTTTTCACTGATATGTCTTACCTCCCTCCAACATCGTGTTGTTTTGTTTCATTTTTACATTGTACTACAGTTGTCCCAGTGTCACTCCATAGCTTTCTTAGTTGCTTGTTTCCAGATTTTGATAAGTAGTTCTACATGATTTCATTCTCTTATGGTGTATATAACATGTAGCTTGTACATTTAAAGCAACGCGCAATATGCATATATTAATGCTTATATCTGTAAATATGCGAATACTAGTACATACTTGAAATAACAACATTGTTCACCTGATATTTTTGTACAAGATCTTTTGTACATCAAGGTAGCACTCAGGTTGCTTATAATGAGCAAATTAAAGTTGTTGGTAAATACTTTTAATACATTTCCATTTCCTAATATATGCACTGTTCCAGGATCAATTCCTAATTTTCATCAAAAATAAGTTCATCAATTCTTTTAGATCAGTTTATATTTGGAAGCACTAATAAATATCTCCCTTAAAAAATTAAGGACAATTTCATGATAAGGAAGTTTGACCTTGGAATTGCAAATATATAACTACTCTAAATATAATTTCGACCCCTAAGCAAGTAAAGATATCAAATAACTTGTCTACAGAATATTCAGAGATTCAGTGAGGACTCTTACAATACATAACTGGTGCATGAAATATGATGATGTTTACAGTTGTCCAACAAAGCAAGAAATAAATTTAGAACAAAAGCATCCATTATACAAGTTAATATCTGCAAAGTCCATAAAAAAAGAAGCAGCAGCAAGTCACAGCAAAGTCATTTTTAATCCTTAGTACGAATCTATATGTATTTAGAGCTGTACCAGGAAGAGAAAAAGATGTAGGCCTATAACACTGCGCAAAAGGTTTACAATGAGTTATAATATGCTAGCACTTATTTTTCTTTTGTTGTTAGCTCATCTATTTATTTTTCCATTATTATATTAATAATTTTGCTTACTGTACCACTTTCACTTTTTCCTGTCACCCATTTACTTTTCATTTCCGGTGGTCCCCTGAGGGGTTAAGAGCTTTAACGAGGCACAATCAACTCTCCCTTCTTTACGACTGTCCTATCTATTTTTTATTTCATCTATACTCTTTGGCATCTTACTTACAAAAAGGAGACCACTAACCCTGTCAAGAACGTTTTGAAGGGTTTTTGTTCCATTTACAGATCAGAACAGAAATAAAAATGAAGACCATTGACCTTAGGGTCCACCATGACCCGTCCATCCCTGGGTAGAAATACATATCTTTTACATTTGCATTTTTGTATTATGCTGTAACCATTCAGTGTTGCCAATGGACAAATAGAGAAATATGTTCAGACCCTTTCTAAAATGAAAGTGATTTCCTTATAGTGTTTAGGTGATACATCATTAGACATCTTTCATCGTTTGATCCATTGTAGCCATCCTTGCTCTATATATCACAGTCTTTATTATCATAAAATAAACTTTTTGTGGGTTTTACA
>JAXCGZ010019931.1:25000-28692 GCA_037179515.1 Halocaridina rubra
TTACCCTGAGTGCACGCTCTTGCTAACCTCAGACCGTGAAGGGAAAAATGGCGGCCAAATGCCACCTGAAAATTTGCGTAACTTTCTCTGACTTCCCATGGGATGACTACTGCTTTCGGTCCAGCAACCTTGATCAGGTAGCTCTAAAAGTTGCCGAGATCATGACCGCGGGAATGGAGGCGTACATCCCCTCTTCTACAAATATTTGGTTTGACCGTGCCTGCTCCATGGCTATCCAGACTAGGAATCAGGCTCACCGATCTTACTTAGCCTCTCCTTCCGATTTAACTCGCTCTGCTTTTATTATAGCTAGGAATCGCTGTACTGCTCAGATTCGAAGGTCTAAGGCTTCCTTTATAAGAAGGAAAGTTGATGCCCATAACTCCTCTCCCACTGACAAATGCTTCTGGTCCTTAGCCAAAAACCTCTCCAAAAACTTCTGTAACTCAAGCTTTCCCCCTCTCATTCGTTCTGATGGTTCTATAGCTTGCTCTCCCACTGACAAAGCCACTCTCTTTGGCTCTCATTTTTCTGCCAACACTTCTATCAACGATTCCAGTGCACCTGTTCCTCAGTCTTTTCCCCTCTCTAACCCTATGCCCTCCCTTATCCTTTCTTCACGCAAAATTCATAAGGTTCTTCTCTTGCTAAAGACAAACAAGGCATCTGGTCCCGATGGTATCCCTGCAAGGTTCCTTAAGGAGTTTGCAGATGAACTGGCTCCGGTGTTTTGCCGTCTTTTTCGCCTCATTCTGTCAACCAGTATCTATCCTTCATCTTGGAAGCATGCTCTAGTTCAACCTGTTCCTAAGAAGGATGACCGCTCCATTCCTTCTAACTACCGACCTATTGCCTTAACCTCCTCTATTGCTAAAGTTTTCGAAACTTTGCTCAATGCTCACTTCTTGAAACGCCTTGAATCTAACTCACTTATCTCTGATCACCAGTACGGCTTCCGCAAGGCAAGATCCACTGGTAATCTCCTGTCCTATCTTACTCATGTATAGTCATCTTCTCTGAGGAACTATGGGGAATCCTTTGTCGTCGCCCTTGCTATCTCTAAGGCTTTTGACAGAGTCTGGCACAAGGCTCTGTTGGCCAAACTCCTGATTTCCAGTTTTCTTACTGACCATTCTATATCTGTAGTTGTTGATGGCGCGACATCTAGCCCTTTCTCTGTTACCTGTGGTGTTCCACAGGGCTCTGTTCTTTCACCTACTCTCTTCCTTCTCTTCATTAATGATCTTCTACAATCCCCCTCTTCCTCTCTTCTTCATGCCTTTGCTGATGACTCTACCCTTCACTTTTCCTCTGCCTTTTCTTCACAACCTTCATCTGCTACTCGTAACCAATCTCGTATCACTCTTTCTTCTACTCTTAACTCTGATTTGCAGAGAGTATCTGAATGGGGCACTCTAAAATTTAGTTAAATTCAATGCCTCCAAGACACAGTTTCTGGCTATCTCTTTATCTACTCCTCCTGATAACCATATTGTCTTAGAAAATAATGAAATTTACCCTCTTTACTCTATCAACATATTAGGAATCCATATAGCCTCTAACTTATCTTGGAGGAATCACACAATCAAAATTTCTAAATCTTCATCCCAAAAATTTGGGTTTTGTTTCGTTTTCGTCATTACTTTTCCTCATTGCAGTTACTTAAAATTTACAAAGGTCTTATCCGCCCCTGCTTAGAATACTGCTCACACATCTGGGGTGCTTCTTCCTTTACTTATCTTCTTGATAGGGTTGTATCTAAGGCAGTCAGACTCATTAATGAACCTTCTCTTACTTCTAACCTGGATTCTCTCTCTCTTCGTCGTAAGGTATCTTCCCTTTCGCTTTTCTATCGCTACTACTTCCTTCGCTGCTCTGATGAGTTGGCGAGTTGCATCCCTCCTCCACTGCCGAGGCCGCGTAACACTCGCCAAGCGGCCTCATCTCACAGGTACTGTGTGGAGATTTGTAGCTCGCGGATTGGTCGGTGGAGCGACTGCTTCTTCCCATCTACCTCCAGACTCTGGAACTCTCTTCCTCCTTTTGTCTTTCCTAATTCTTATGACCTTTCATCCTTCAAAAAGCAGATCTATTGTCATCTTAGAGCCTAGTCCTTAAATATCTCTGGGTCCTCTGTACTTTGACTGTTTTTTTCTGTCTGTCGTTTTCCTTTGTGTGACATTACCTCATCTCTGCCTTGCCCTTAACCTTTTTCTTTTCCTTCGCCTTGGTATTTTCTCGTGCCCCGGCCTTTATTGATGAGGGCAGTTTCTGCCTGTCCCGGTGTCACACTCTTAAAAAAAAAAAACTACCCTCTACCCCAACAATCTTGGGGACCTGTAGGAATGAGGGGTTTTCGGGTGGGGGGAAATGAAAACGAGTAATTTCCGGGGAGTAAATTATCAGACTCGCTTAAAAATGGCATATAAGTGACCAGAATCACTTAAAGCCCACTCTTATGCACCAGGAAAGCATATTCTGCAATAATAACACAAACAATCTAGGGAAAATTTTATGCCATGTTGGAAAAAAATCCCTAGTCAAACCTGGAAAAATCCCTAACTCACGTAACACTGTAAGGCATTTAACGAAATCTATACTGACCCCCTAAGTCCGTGCTTTATCTAACCTAACCTAACCTAAACTACCCTAACCTGTTGTGGGGGTAGAGGGTAGGTGGCATTTGGCCGCCACCTTTTACTAATGTATTATATGTATACAAAGGGTTTTGTGAAGGTTTGGGAGAAAATAGACCAAAATTAAGGCGCCGGAGTTATACTGGACCTTTACCTAATAATAATAATAATAATAATAAATCAACCATCGACACTGACCCACCTCCTGGTGCAAGCCCACTCTTTAAGGGGGGTTTACACGGTCAAACGGTTCGTCGAACGCGGTTCGACAGACAAGTGTTTGAAGTGATGTTTGAACGTGTGAACGGGGTATTTGGTTGTCGACACGTTCGACAAACGTGTTCGACAACCAAATACCCCGTTCACACGTTCGAACATCACTTCAAACACTTGTCTGTCGAACCGCGTTCGACGAACCGTTTGACCGTGTAAACCCCCTCTTACAGGTTAACGTTTTACCCTTAAAAATAATTTTTTTCGCTCAGATTAACCCTGCTCAGCAGTAACTCACTCCCCGAAATCTCAGGTACCCATGAAGGCCGAACATAATAATAACAATTGTTAACATATTTTTCAATTTCAGAATATTTCTATATAAGTCATATACTTACATTTATTATTCGTGTCATTCGGTCTGCATTATAGTTCACCAATGTCTTGAAGCTCTCACTAAAATTATTGAAAGGATAAGAGGTAGTGAGAAAATTATGACAAGAGATGGCGTTACTAATCATTTCAAGAATCCTTGGCTATATTGAAATGGGATTTTTTTTGTAAGATGTATATTGAATTTTAAGTATTTTTCATCACCAAGAGAAACACTTGAGAGGGATCAAAATTATTATATTGACCTCGAAGGAAAAAGAAACAATCGAGCTGGTGGGAAATTTTTATTTTTAATAAATCGTGATTACAGGCTGTGATCATGATTAAAAAAAAATCGAAAGCATACACCAACTCACTTGTTTTCATTTCTTTAGTGATCAATGTAATCATATATATATATATATATATATATATATATATATATATATATATATATATATATATATATAT
>JAXCGZ010019932.1:0-7500 GCA_037179515.1 Halocaridina rubra
ACACCTGAGTTCCTGAATATACTGTTCCCCCATTAACCCCACACACATCTGTAGATGCACTCACTCAATCTGTTGAGTTGCTACATTTACAGATATGATTTTATTCCATTAGATTACTGAGAGTCTATGCTTTTTGCGTTTTACATCCAGTTTATACATTAATAGTCGTGTCAACACAGTAGTTAGTAAGCGATATCGATATGTCAGGTATTATATAGGCTTTGACCAAATATCACACACACAGATATTGGTGTCTATGTGTGTTTTTTTTTAATTGCTATGCATTGCAATAGACAATTAGGTTATGCCTTGGGTTAATGTAGTTTTACTAATATTGCATTTATTATATTATGTATTTTTTGTGTATAAAAGTATAATTGGATGTTAACAGTCACCCCCTTATTTAAAACAGTTTTAACTCTCTCTCTCTCTCTCTCTCTCTCTCTCTCTCTCTCTCTCTCTCTCTCTCTCCTCTCTCTCTCTCTCTCTCTCTCTCTCTCTCTCTCTCTCTCTCTCTCGCTCGCTCGCTCGCTCGTTCGTTCACACACACAATTTAAAGTCAAAGCACAGTCAGGCTTTTACGAGACAATATGGTATGCAGTAGCCAGATGTACGTTTCGTTTCTCACATTCCAATGCTAATGGCAGCAAAGAGAGAGAGAGAGAGAGAGAGAGAGAGAGAGAGAGAGAGAGAGAGAGAGAGAGAGAGAGAGAGAGAGAGAGAGAGAGAGAGGAATATGCTTTCTATTTCCACTCTCCTTTGTGATAAACCTTATTGAAGTTTGCCTCACTGTCATCTTACGGTGTGTGTATTCATTTTTGTACGTGTGTGTGTGTGTGTGCTTTCTTATGTGTGTGTATCTGTGCGTTATATTTACATGATATACTTATTTTTTTATTTTTTTGCTCATTTCATTCTTCAAGAATTTTAATGGCTTTGTTTTGTCCGTGTATTTATTATGTGTCCTAATTCCTTTATAGAGAGAGCGGGGGATGTTAAGGGGGGTTTACACGGTCAAACGGTTCGTCGAACGCGGTTCGACAGACAAGTGTTTGAAGTGATGTTCGAACGTGTGAACGGGGTATTTGGTTGTCGAACACGTGTGAACGGTGTATTTGGTTGTCGAACACGTTCCGTGTTCGACAACCAAATACCCCGTTCACACGTTTGAACATCACTTCAAAGACTTGTCTGTCGAACCGCGTTCGATGAACCGTCTGACCGTGTAAATCCCCCTTTAGAAAGACTTACAAATTGCCTATCTTCGCTATTCCCTATCATTGGAACTGCAGAGCTGCCTGCAGGATCATGCACACTGTTAGTGGCGGTAAATAATTCTCTTTTCCTTTTGCAGATTGTAAGCAGCTGTTAGATCAGTGGATAAGTTTATCTCAGGGACAGTTTTTTTTTTTCACTTCCAGTTATTTCCGTTTTTGGTACAAATTGTACAAATGCATCCACTTACGTACGCACAAATTCACACACACCCTTATACACACATACACATTTCATTTCAAGATTAGAGGAAGTACATTTTTAGTGTAAGAATGGTTGACATTTGGAATTCTCTTAGCATGGGAACTTTTAAACCTGAAATTCAGTTACAGTATCAAGAAAAGATATGATATATAACCAAACGCCCCGCGGTAGGCTCGAACTCGGGAGTGTCACTTCCTGAGTGGAGCGCTCTAACAAATGTGCTTAAAATGAGAACGAATAGGAAATGTTGAGTTAAGATCATAATGTTCGTTCTTACCAACAAAATTAGATATACCAGCCAAGGTGTATTGCTTTGACTTAGCCACACCGCTTATGAGGGGAATATGGCTCATGTATATAGAGAGATTAGTTAAACGCACGAACAGACAAATTAACACTGTCATGTAAAAATTTGGTGCCATGAACAATTAACCACGAAAAATCCCCTGGAATATTTTACCTCTCATCTGCCTTTTTAGCGTTCGTTTGTGTCTATAAAAGAAACTAATTGTGGGATTCAGTTACGCTATTTATTTGTGAATGAAATTAGGTTTATTTGCAAATGCTCAAGTGGCTCTGCAAAGGATGACGCCTGATAGCTTTTGGAGCCACGCTCTTCCTCTTGAAATAAGAAGACTCAGATTGGCCTGTCTCTTGTCAAGAGTTTAAGAGGAGTGTGTGTGTGTATGTGTGTGTGTGTGTGTGTGTGTGTGTGTGTGTGTGTGTGTGTGTGTGTGTGTGTGTGTGTGTGTGTGTGTGAGAGAGAGAGAGAGAGAGAGAGAGAGAGAGAGAGAGAGAGAGAGAGAGAGAGAGAGAGAGAGAATTTGTATAGCTCAGTATAACAATATTCCATATCAAATTTCCGCTCAAAGATTTATGCTAGTGACAGACGTATAGTATTAGCAACTTAGCGTTATCTATGAATTCGTTAAATGAAATTATGTAGAAACTGAGTTAATGTTGGTCTTTAGTGTTTACATTGAAAGATCATGTCTGCACAGCTAATGTCAGAAGAAATTGAATACTCATGATACTCGTATCTTCTTCTTCTTCTTCTTCTTCTTCTTCTTCTTCTTCTTCTTCTTCTTCTTCTTCTTCTTCTTCTTCTTTTTCTTCTTCTTCTTCTTCTTCTTCTTCTTCCACTGTATTTACAAATTTCCCATTTTCATATGTGGTTGCTGTTTCTCACTAGCCTATCGAAAAATTGGCACTGGTTTTAGCTTAAAGTTTTATATCCATATGCTCTTACTGATACCAACCCTCTCCATCCATTCGGGCTTAGGATCAGCACCTAGTTAAGCTCGCTTGTACTCCCAGTTCCTTGATTAGTATTCCAATCTAGATTCCATAAATCTAATGGTGTACTCATTTAGCCTAACTAGTTGACATACTATGTGAGGTACATCTTTTTGTGGACAGAAGTTTTGGACAGGCACATTTTCTTATATTAAAGCCTGATCATGTACATATACTAGTCCACCATAGACCCCATACAGCTAAAGATGCACTCACTGACCCTGCTGAGTTGATAGGGGATACGACATGAGGTACGCAGATACCTTTCCTGTCTTAAGCTTAAAAGTTCCTGACGAAGAGAAGCTGAACAAGACAGTATGGGGATTTGAACTCGCGACCTCCCTGGGTGGGAGCCATACGTTATATCCATTGAGGTCATTATGATAACTCCACGAAACACTTGTGCTGAAAAGGAGAGGCTGGTGGCTTCCCTCGTTTGTTATCTCTTGTTAACTTAATAAGTTTAGTCTATATTATACATCCTTATATATACAGCTACATGGGTGGAACAGTTTCCTCGCAAGCTAGAGCTTCGTTAATGTGATTAATATTGTTTTTGGAAATTAAATACAAACAAACTAACGAAATGACTACCCTATTACCCAGAGCTAGACGCGTTAAGGATGTCAACATCCTGACGAACTTTTGTAAATATATTGCTGTACTAATGAGCTGATGAGCTGTTCTTTGATATATTGCTGCTGCGTCTACCGTTTAGAGCAGCGACGATCCTTTGATGAAGTGTTGTTGAGGTGCTTTAGCATAATTACTTTATTTTGGTTTTTATCTAGATAATCAGTATCTATAAAATAACGCTGACGTGGCAACGTATTATTAAGCGTTTTAAGTTTTAATTGCGTTTCTCAACGTAATTGACTGCATTAAAAATAGTTTAGTGAGTATGCATAAATTATTGTTGCTGTCATCACCCACTGATTCTTACATGAGAGAATAAGTCTTTATTATGTAAATATTGTGATCTGTCATGCATATACACAATAACATTCATAATGTGTGTATGTGCGCATGCTTTGGGAGGTCTCTACAAAATATTCCTTCAACTGATATATGTGTGTGTGTGTGTGTGTGTGTGTGTGTGTGTGTGTGTGTGTGTGTGTGTGTGTGTGTGTGTGTGTGTGTGTGTGTGTGTGTGTGCGCTCGCGCTGGTGGAGCGCGATAACTGTGTTTTATCATAAAATTTAATTAGTTAACTAACTTTAGATCAAAACATATTAAGTGAGGTTTGATAACATATAGCGAGAGCTAATATAAAAAAAGAGCTCTACAGATATCTGAGACTATTGAATATGGGAGAAAGGAATTTAATATTTTTACGTATAAGAACTATTCCTCTTCGTCAGGAAAAGCTAATAAAAAAAAAAAAAAGATACTCCATGTAAACTAACATAGAGACTGATTTGGACATGTCATCATTGCTAGGAAAAACGCTGTCATATTCTGTGACTCGCAGAGCGCTCTTCTGTCATCAATAAATTGTTAAGCTATATGTCATTCTTAATTACTTGCTATGAATTTTTAAGATTAATTGAAAATTCCATTAATACTTGATTTACACATGGCCAAATATAGACTGTAATGTTAACAATTGCATATCACTTGGTGTGCCCTTGTGCATATGTCCCCATGTACAGTTATATGATTGATAAAAAGAAAAACATATACAAAATAGACTATCTATTTTGAGGTGTTGAGTTCAGTCGACTAACTTGATACTAAATGGAGAGGTATCTTTTCATTCTTAGTTCGATCAAACGACTGTTCTTGAACTAGAAGCTGAGGCGTTTGTTCGTTCCAAATTTGTTGAAAATTCATGTCGCTGTTGTTACTGCAAATAAGATCTCTTATGGTTATCACACAAGTGTCAGTTCAGACGGAGGATTTTAAGTCATCACCTTTTTTTAAATGGTTCTTTGTTAATTATAGAGACTTTAAGTTCAAATGTCAGAGTCTTCTCTGTTTGTTTTTTAGTTCAAGTGGATTCGCTAGAACTCATCTCTCATGTATGTTGATTTCGTCATCAGAACATTTCCAAAACTTTTAAGTGTTTAACTTCCACGAACTCAAATATGAATAGATATTTGTAGTACTCAGCTGTTTGTTATACTTTTGTCATTTTATTTCTTCTTTGCCTCTTAGAAGCTTATTTTCACATTATTATTCCATATCACAGGGATGATTATTCGTATTATTTTATACTCTTAATTGGATTTGGAAAAGAACATTTGGTTTTCAATATCTAATGCTCAAATTTCTTGCATCGCACTATGTCTGTTGTAGACACAAAACACAAACCTTGCCCTTAACCTTATTCTTTTCCTTCGTCTTGGTATTTTCTCGTGCCCGGGCCTTTATTGATGAGGGCAGTTTCTGCCTGTCCCGGTGTCACACTCTTAAAAAGAAATTACAAATAATGGCATTCATTACTTATCATTTTCCTTGGCCGCCATAGCGTACTGGTAGAATGCTCGAGTCGGGAGGTTACGGAACCGCATTTGAGCTTAAGGTGGGCGAAAGGCATCCAGCCTTAATTCCCAAGCCTCAGTCCGTCTGTGTCCACCCCTAAATGAGGACTTATAGTGACAAATAAAAGGGAAAATAATTTTCCAGCCATTTTACACCAATATCTTAAATTTCTTCTTTATCGACAGTTTTTCCCATGGTCATATGGAGTCACTGTTCACACTAGGCGTATTAGAGACTAATTCTGGTCTTAGCTCAGGTTTTTGCCGGATGTCGTTCCTAACACCAACCTTCTCCAGTTATCGGGGCTTAGGACCGGCATTGAGCTGAGCAGGCATGTTCCCCAACTAGCTCTCTTTTACATGACAGCATATCTTTGTTCTGTCTCATGCCAAATGCAAGCTTAACAAAGTTATGCAACATTATTTATTTTCCCTGCCACATATATGATTGACTGTGTTACATTATTGTGTTATAATCTCTTTACAGCATTTTATACTTGTAATATGTATTTCTCAACTTGTCATTATTTATTCTTACAAAATTAACACACACACACACACACACACACACACACACACACACACACACACACACACACACACACACACACACACACACACACACACACACACACACACACACACACACACACAAGATATATATATATGTGTGTGTGTGTGTGTGTGTGTGTGTGTGTGTGTGTGTGTGTGTGTGTGTGTGTGTGTGTGTGTGTGTGTGTATGTGTGTGTGTGTGTGTGTGTGTGTGTGTTCCCTTTTGCATTTTTCATATCCTGTAATCCCATTAAATCAACTATTTTGTTATCTAAATACCACGGATTATTCTTTTTTTTTATTTTTGAATATTGTTATTTTTCACTAACACACTTTCAAGTGCTGTTACTTAAGATATTTCCCTAAATTTGGCGCAATTGTAAATTTCCCTACTTCATATACCAAGTTCCCCTCACCCCCTCAACACTACCAATTGATAGCTTCTACATCCCTTTACAGTATTCAGACTGCAATGAATAGTCAGGAATTTATAATTAATGAACCAATATATAGCGTTATATTCAAGCTATATTATTATTATTATTATTATTACTATTATTATTATTATTATTATTGTTGTTATTATTATTATTATTATTATTATTATTATTATTATTATTATTATTATTATTATTATTATTATTAGTGGTGGTGGTGGTAGCTATGTTTTATTGAAATGATAAGTCTAACATCCCTCTGCCTCCCATAGTTTATTCTCTCTTCCACTGCCTTTTCTTATTTTTTCATGTAATGGGGCAGACGACAAGATCACTTCCCTCTTGTTCTATTGGATATAAGAGTCGACTAAATGGGGCGTAGCGAGGGGATTGGGTATCCTACTCTTTGTTTTTTGCTCCCAAGAAGAATCAAGGCATTCTGTGGGGTTCTGGTAGAAACATACAACTAGAACACTTGTCATTACATTGTGTGCTTTTACTCGGCCACCCCCTTGCAAGGGAAATTACAGTGTTTTTTTAGTAGATGATTATATTATTATGGATATAGTGTATGTAACTCTTCGAGTTTTATCCCATGACGCTTCTTAGTCTCTATTTGAAGTTTGAAGTATGATTTTGACAGGTGCAATGGGCTACATCATCGGGTCTAATTTGCTTGTGTGTGTAATAGTATGAGGCCGCTTTCACACCAAAGTGGCACGTCGCACGTGGCATGCCACGTGGCACTCCAGTTGAAAACGAACATCCGGAAGTATATGAAACCTTTCACAAAAAAGTGGCGTGGCACGTGGGACGTGTCACGCCACTTCTGTGTGAATGGTTTCATATATTTCCAGATGTTCGTTTTCAACTGGCGTGCCACGAGACATGCCACATGCGACGTGCTACTCTGGTGTGAATGCGGGCTAGAATATCCATATCAGTGGCATTAAAGTGGGATGAAATGGAATCGGATGATAGCGGATAACTAGATTGAATTATAGGTAAAGTGAAACGTTGCTGTACTAATTATGTACTTCGATGAATATTAATGAGGATGTTTGCAGTAGTCGAAAGAGAGAGAGAGAGAGAGAGAGAGAGAGAGAGAGAGAGAGAGAGAGAGAGAGAGAGAGAGAGAGAGACCTTGTTAATTTGCCAACAAATAATTTCGTATAAATATACTTCAATTTACATCAGTACAGCCTGTTGGGCACATTTGCCTTTCTCGAAGCCTAATCGCATGAAGATACTG
>JAXCGZ010019932.1:15000-28649 GCA_037179515.1 Halocaridina rubra
GTGTGTGTGTGTGTGTGTGTGTGTGTGGGTGGGTGGATGGGTGGGTGGGTGGTATAGAGGTAAGCTGTCAGTAGTATGTGAATAAACGACATAAAGAGAAACAAAGCAGGAACGATCTGAATGTAAATTCTGTCCAATAAAGGCTTTTAAAAATGTGCTCGACTTTTGGCAATGCCTTTGATGATCTTACTATCCGATATCATCGAATTTTTAAGCGAATGATATGGTTTTACATCACGGACTCCCTTTATCTATTAAGGGCTAGGACGGTGCCGTCTTTTGAAGGACTTTGGTTTTGGCAGTGTGTCCGTTTCCCTCAGTGAATGCCCTTTCTAACTTCAGTACGTAGGAGGTTTCGAACCCACGATCTGACGAATCAAAGTTGCATGAGCTACCACCCGTCCACGGCGGCCACCTCGAATTTTCTAGTAAAGCGGTTTCATATAAAAGCAAATTCAAAGAGATCAAAATTTTAAAAATTTCCTTTAGTGTGAGAATCATAGTTGTTTTACAGAATATCTACCTTAATGTATATTATTGTATTTATAACAGAATAACATCAGAGTGGAAGGTGTATTTCAGTCAAGGTATCAGGACACCATGCTTCAAATATTCCTTTTGAATGGAGTGGTTGTATAGGGAGAGCTTCTGCCTTTAGAGGCATCAGAACGTTTGGTTATATATGTATATGTATATTAATGCACTTATAACGGTATAGCATCGGATTGGAATGTATATTTAACTCAAGGTTGCAAGACCCCATATTTCACTTATCCTTTATAAAGAAAGAGAAAGCATAGGCATAATTTCTTCCCTTGAGACAATAAAGCTTTTCTCTAAAGGCAATTTTCGGCTAATTCTTTTTGTTTTAATGATTAAGCGATAAAGATCGGCTGGTTATGTGAGTAAGCCATTAAATATGTGAATGAACGGGAGTTTCAAAGGCTAAGACTCAGGAAAAATTTTATAGTGTTGTACACAAAGTTAAATTTATTAATTCATCACGTCACAGTCACATCACGGTCAATAAATCATCCAGCCTTCCACTTCTGTGTGGGTGTTACACAAACACGGCCATTGGATCTCTGTATGCATCATGTTGACATTTCAGCATGAGAGACTTGTGTTGTTACCTACATCAAACAATGTAACTCAAATTCTTTTATATCTTGTGTTTGCCTATGGGTCTTGTATACACAAAACTAGAAGCTCTCGAAGTCTTTTGATATTTGGTATATTTACTCTACCGAAAAGTGGATGTGTTCCATATATATATATATATATATATATATATATATATATATATATATATATATATATATATATATATATATATATATATATATATATTTATTTATTTATTTATTTATTTATTTTTTTTTTTTAATGACTACTGGAAAAATTTTGGACAATGCTCGTGTTTATTTTCAGGGACTGCAATTGTATTTTTTCACTGGTAATTGATCAAAGAGGAGTAAGATAAAGATTTAGTTAAGTATATGTATTTTTTTTTTCATATTTTTTTCATATTGGTAAGCGCCATGGGGGGTCGGATGTTCCAATACTTTTTGGCATTATAGCAACTCATTTGAACTAATTATATGATTTGTTTTATTATTCGACTTTGAACAGTACAGAAGAGCTTCAATTTTCTTTATCTTTATGTCGTAGTATCTGAAGAGATATCTAAAAGTCCTCGCCAAGTTATCTCGGATGGAGTACAGCTCATGGACCACTCCTGGCAGGTTCTCCACGTGTGAGACATATGGCCGTCCATCCATTATGTAGATAAAGCCCACACAGTGGCACCATTATGTAAAATGGGTCAAGGTCATTAAGTATGGTAATCAGCATAATGTATTAAATGATGGGCGGGGTCCAAGGTCACCTTCTGGTCATCGTCTCTATTACCTGCTGATAGGAAAGAGAGAAAAATTGACTCTGATAGGAATAAAGATTAAATAGGATGAACTCCGCCCATCAGGTATTCGAATTACCTGCCATATAACCTTGAACTTGTTGTCGTTGAGGATTTGACCTTGATAAGAAAAAGTGACCTTGAAATTAGAACTTGGTATATATTTTAAAAGCAACAGGATATTAGAACTGAAAAATGTGAAAGCTTTACTTCAAGAAGTCGTAACAGACAAATCTGTTAAAATTACTCCTAATGTCAGTGATGGGCAAAAACTTCTGTTAAAGTTTGGCCTGAAAATATGACTTGTAGAAAATTTTATGCACCCAATTTATAGTAAATCATGAATTTAAAGTTAGTTTCTTATAACTGCAGTTTGGTTGGAAACTTTTCCCAAATTGTTCAAAATATTTTGTATATCAGTGATATTGTGTCTCCACAGGAGGGTAATGTTGTGAGAGCGATTTATCTCTTTTGGGTGATCTGGATAACATTTTCTTGAATGCAGCATTTGGGTGGAGAGAGACTAAGAGTATTAATGGGAGCAGATCTTATAGAGGAGTAGCCATATTTTGGAACAAGCACCTGGCTTCATATGTAACGCCCTTATTAATTGATGATACGGTAATATGAATAATTTTAAAGGATCATGATTATAATAGTATATATTTTTTTTTAGATATACAGTATACTGTAGGTGTAACTCGCAGACCCTGATGCTGTCGTGGCCGGTAATAAAGTCACAGGTAATAGATTCACGGGTTAGACTTTTATCTGTGACTTTTTTACCTGAATTCGATGCTGCATTTACTTACAGACATAGCTAAAATTGAGGCTGTAGCCAGAGAGAAAAATCTATCTATATACATGAGCCATTTTTACCCTTATAAGGGGAGTTGCTGAGTCAAGGGCAAATATTAATAGATTAGTTATCGTAGGAGATTTTAATGCAGATCCTAGGAAGGATAAATCTTGGAAGAAAAAACTACTGGTATCAATAAATGCATTATCTCATGTTGTATTAAACAAAGAAATGCCATTTGATACTTCCATTTTTTTTATGATTGTTACACCAGGACGGGCCAAAAATAATGAAATGAAACAACCCTCATCGGGCCTGGGCTCGAAGAATACATAAAGTAGAGAGAAACAGAGAGGAGAGTGTAATGACTTGTCATATGTGAAGGGATCATAAAAGATGTGTGATGAATATCCAAGAATATTCAGTGTAGCTGTGGGCATAGGAAAAGAACCGTAACTGAAGGAAGACTTAACGTCGAACTGTCCTGGACAGACCTATTTAAGTTCAAATAAAACCTTCAGCTCTAGTATCGCAACGGGCGGCTGGTGCCATGAGCCAACCTACTACTTACCTTTTTCTGTCTGTCGTTTTCCTTTCTGTAACATTACCTCATCTCTGCCTTGTCCTTGACCTTTTTCTTTTCCTCCTTCTTGGTGTTTTCTCGTGCCCGGGCCTTTATTGATGAGGACAGTTTCTTTCCTGTTCCGATGTCACACTCATAAAAGAAAAAAAATGCGTGCGTCTTTTTTTTTTTTTTTTAATGTGTGGCACCCGGACGGGCAAAAATAATTGACCTCATCAGGCGCGGGCATAAAGAAAAAAAAAACAAATGTGAGCAAGAAAGCAAAGATCAACATACTTGCGAACTTATGTGCACTGCATATATAAGTTTTATTTTTATGATTGTGATGTAGTCTCCGTGGCTAGATGGTAGCGTCCGCGACTCTGTGTCGGCAGGTCGAGGGTTCGCGCCCCGTCACGGACTGAGGTTAGTAAGGGCATACACTCAGGGTAACGATTACACATGCCAAAACAAGTCCTTCGCAAGAAGGCAACCGTCCTAGCCCTTGGTAGGAAAGGGAGTTCGAGACGTAAAACCGAATCATCATCAATCATCATTTTTATGATTGTGATATCAGGAAGGGCAAAAAAAAAAAAAAAATCTGCCCTCATCGGAACTGAGTACGAAGAAATCTAAAGTAAAAAGCAACAGAGAAGGGAGAGTGTAGTGACTTGTCAGATGCGAAGGGATAGTAAGAGATGTGTAACGAATATCCAAGAATATTCGGTGTTGAAATAGGCACTAGAAAAAGAGCCGTAACTGAAGGAAGACTTAACATCGGAACTATCCTAGACAGTATTTGGCCCCTTTTTTTTTTTTTTTTTTTATCCTAGTACGGAATCTTTATTTTTTATGCATTCCAGAAAGGTTAAATCGACTTTTTCAGACTCAGTTTCCTCAACATTTTCAAATGTTCCCAAGGAAATAGTTAGGAAATGTTGAATGATATATAATATTTTAAATAATACAACTTTGCCTCTGCCAGTGTTGCGAATCTTTTTTCCATTTTTTTAAACCAACTACGGCATATCCGCCATTTTTTTGGACTATTAGATACATTTCGCAGTTGGAATATTTCCTGTTTTCAAATATAATTTAATATTATATCTCCAGTGAATGATATCGTATTATGCACTCCACAATAAATATATTTCCTTTTCTTCACACCAAATATAATAAGAAAAAAAAATCGAAGAAATATTTAGGAAGTTGTGGATATTATATAATGAGCGATATTTAAGTATCTATTCCGTAGTGAATATATTTCTTAGTTCAACCACAGTTTGCTTCACATTTTAAAACGTTTTCGAGGGAACATTTTTGGGACATTTTAAATAATGTATAAGTTTTGATATATTCTATTATACATCACAATGGTAATACGTCCTTTTTCATACCAAATTTACTCAAAACTTGTCTGACGTTTGCAATTTGTCAATATGTAAATGATGTTTGAAATGGAAGCTTTCTATTCGTCGCAGTGCTATATCTGAGGCCAAATTTTGGAACACCCATTTCAAAAAAGAAAATGTCTCCGTTGAGACAACCTCCACGGATGGTAATGAAGGTCATTCTGGATCATTAGTATTGCTAAAGACGTCATATTCATTTCCTTTATTATCCCTAAGGCACGTGACTTGGAGACTTTTTTTTTCATTATATATGTATCTCCCATTTTCTTCATTTACTCGAATGAACAAATACTTTTTTTTTTTTTAACTTGCCTTCCACTTTCTTCAGTTACTAAAAGAATTATTATTATTTTTTTTTTCTTGGGGGGGGGCTCACGAGCCTTCCGCTCCTTCATTTACTTAAAAAAAATGTGATTATATTGTGCACGTGTCGTCCATTTTCTCCAATTACTCGAAAAAATGTGATTTGTTTCATAAATGTCTTCCAGAAGCATGTGTACGCACTTGTGTGTTGTCTTGTGCTAGAGATTGTAATAGTAATTACATTAAACAAGCGCACGGGGTAATAAAATGCGCTTACTCTTGCGTGTCTATTTTCATCCTCAATATCTGTTCGTAATATCAGCCAAAGACTCATGCTCAGAAGTGTCCTTTATGAACTAGATTTATAGTTGTACGGTCATAATATAGAATTGCTGAATCAACTTTAACAAACATAGTTTATACCAATATAATAACTATTATATACTCTTACATTATTACTTCCTCACTTGATAGTTTTGATAGCGCCTTGTTTAGAGCGCTCGACTTGGGAAGTTACAAACCCGTGTTCACTCCCACCGAGGGTGTTAGGAAGGTCAACCAGCCCTCATACCCCAGCTCCAACCAGTGTCTACACACGATTGACTGGAGATTAGTAGACACACATAAAACGACAACATGGCTTCCCTAGTTGGCTGTTTAAAGGTGCATATTCTTCTGTTGACCCAAATTGTCTATTAACTAGACACGAATAGATAAAGTAAATAAGTTCATGAATAGATAAATCTTACCCCTGGAAATTTAGCTCTTGTCTTCATCCTCAAATGAGGCTTAGAAGAGTTGCGACAAGAGGCATAGTGAAAAGCTTACTTGCTCAAGTCCTTTTGACGGCTGTTCAACATGTAAAAGGATCTCTGTAAGCCTATGTGAAACATAGTGTGTATGTGTGTATGTATGCTATATATATATATATATATATATATATATATATATATATATATATATATATATATATATATATATATATATATATATGCAGATGTTAAAGCAAATTTAATTTTATTGATATTAGAAATATGTATTATGATAACAAAGAGACTTATTGCTTCATACGAGTAACACAATTCATAGGCGAGTTTTGCAAAGTGACCTTTAAATGTTAGTCATTATTTTCATTTCAAAAATGCATTCAAAGAAAGACTACCTTGGAAAGCATAAGGCGGCTTCAAAATTGTGTCAACATCACATCGAAATGGAAAATTAATTAAGAACGATAGTCCTGATATATGAATGAAGATGAATTATTTAGGTATTATGGAAGGCGAAGAAATCCTAACGGAAAGGGTGATTAAAGAGGCCCCGTTTAAATGATGAAAAATGAGAAAGAAGGAATTAGGCCTTCGTCAGAAAAAAAATGGTGGCCCTCTTCCCCCCCCTCCCTTCCTCTCGTTCATATATCATCATATCTTCTGTCTTCAACTTTACTGTTTTTATTTTTCCTCTTTTTTTCTGACTTATTTGCTGACGGATGCACGAACAGGTTAAACATATTTTCCAGATTAGTTATATATATATATATATATATATATATATTATATATATATATATAATATATATATATATATATATATATATATATATATATATATATATATGTTGTACTAAATAGGAAAAAAAAAGATTATGGCGTGAGTTCTGCAAAGATTACCGTGAATATTGCACGAAGTAAGTCTGGAAAAAAAGGTGTTTGAGACCATGTCGATTTGGGTCTTAGTCTTTGCCGTCATTGATGGTACAAATAGTTATATCCATTTTAATTATTTACGTGAGATGTGATGAATAGGTGTTTCCCCGTATCTAAGCCAGAACTCGTGAAGACACTTCCTCTACAAAAGCATTTTCACACATGTAATGTACCGTGTCGTCACTAAACCCAAACACCAGGTCTTGTTTTTCTTTAAGTTTCCATTATAGCATAAGATATGGGGCCTCGTCATAGGATATATCATTCCATTGTATTTATTATCTTTTAGTTTATCTTTTTTGTATAGAAGGGAGTAGTATGACCATTTGCCACATTTTACAGCTTACATTCATTCTTGTTGCACAATTGACACCACGCATCAAATGGTATAATCATTTAGCCTGTTGCCGTGACTGACCCTACCACGCAAGAATTGCTAGTCCGCAATAGCCTATCTTTATCCCCAACTGCATCTGGCAAAGAAAAACTGTAAGAGCCACTTTATGGGAGTTGAACTCGGGACGTTCTAGACGGGAACTAGGATTTGTATTGACTAAGCTATCGAACAATTAACCTTTACTTAGTAAAAATTCACTAAAATCGATTTATTTAAAATATTTGCAATATAAATATTTTCAGTTATAAATTAACAAAACTTTTCTACTTTTTTGACATCCAGTGAACAATATTTTTGAAAAATGCTGCTAATATTTAAATGAACACTTTATGATGTATGTAAACACTAAGCATATAACTACTCCTGATTAGCTATCCCCAAAGAACAAAGAGAAGTGATTTGGCCTCTAGTGAATGTGGGCTCTGACTCGGCCTCCCCTTTACAAGAGTATAACATTACTAGGATTCAAACCTATGGGAGAACAGTAGGCTCGCGTTTTCGTCAGGGAAAGTTTTATATATATATCTATATATATATATATATATATATATATATATATATATATATATATATATATATATATATATAGATAGATAGATAGATAGATAGATAGATAGATAGATATAGATCAGTCTACTATTAAAAATGCATACATAAAACAAGATATCCTCAAATATTTTCACCCTCAATCGGGCCTCGTGGGGAGGAAAATTTTGAGCACATGTTGTATTCTGTATATTCTGTGATGTATTTATTATTGTGTTCTTGTTACGGACACTATATATATATATATATATATATATATATATATATATATATATATATATATATATATATATATATATATATATATATATATATATATATATATATATATATATATATATATATATATATATATATATATATATATATATCCGTTCCTTAATATTACTCTTCATAAATCGTTATTGTTTCCTAATCACCAGTCTCTCTCGCCTTCAATTTTATGAATTATCGGTATGTGGATTTGCATAGTGATTGGAATTGAATTGTTTTTTTTTTTTCTCTCTCTTTCTGATTGCTTTTGCATCAGGTCTCCACATGTGTCATATAATGTAATCTCGTATTTTTGTGAATTCTCCTTTTATTGAATTCTGGAATATCTTAATTTGATTATATATATATATATATATATATATATATATATATATATATATATATATATATATATATATATATATATATATATATATATATATATATATATATATATATATATTTTTTTTTTTTTTTTTTTTTTTTTTTTGTTCTTTAGAATCCTATTTGAATTGGTTTTAGTGAAGGAACAGATAGTGTTTTCCAGCCAGTTCAACTGGGTGCCGATCTCAAGGCCCTGTTTAAGTGGAAGATTATGGTGCCAGAAAGTAATAATAATAATAATAATAATAATAATAATAATAATAATAATAATAATAATAATAAACCTTTATTTCCATTACAATACAATGGGTATTCGTCAGCCGGGGCAAACCCCAACCCCCACTGTGGTGCCCAACCACAGCAGTACCTGCCAGGAAACAGCTTAAACTCTCGGTCTTGGACGGGAACCGATCTTTCGACCTCGTGAATGCGAAAGAGCGTTCAACCATAAAACTCTGAACCAAAATGAAACAACTACCACCAAGAGGAAAGTTAAAATCAGCGACCTCATGTAAACATGGGAATAGTCTCCGCTAAAAGAAGATTGTTGGTCTACATTTTTGGTGTCACTAATAGCTCCTTTTATGGGGGTGAACACAGACAGGGTGAGAAATTAAGACTGGATGCCCTTCCTAACGTCCCACGATGGGCTCGAGCATGGGTCTGTTAACTCCAGTGTCGAGTAATGTAACCACTCAGCTACCGTCACAACATTTTATAATCCACTGTATATCCCCTTAATTTTAATTCTTCGCTTGATTTCTAGTGCTTATAAAATGGGATATAAAGATCCTTCCTGCGCTGTAATCAAGCGCCATTAGATCTGTTCCATAAGTTTTAACGGCATTAAAAGTGATGTCAAGCCAAGTACGTGATTCTTAAGGTTTTTCGTCTCCACCTTCAAGATATACTCTATTACATAGTAATCCTCTGGAGTTTATAGCTTTTGCTCTTTGCATGTAAGTAGAGGAAACATTATAAACCCTTTACAATTTATAGCGTTGTTCATTTTATTTAGCTCTGTGATGTATTTAGGTTGAGTTTGCACTTTTTTCTTTAAATCTAAAATCTGTTTGCATTGTAATCGTGTTTCGTTTAAACTTTTGCTCTTTGTTTTTTTTATCATCGATGATACTAGAGGAGAGAAGAAGACTACGTGGGTGTGAGAGTGATGGAGATGGACGTGGAGGGCAGACGTAGACGAGGAAGACCTAAACTACGGTGGAAGGCCCGACTGAAGGAGGATCTCAGAGAGAGACAGCTGGGGGAGGAGCAAGTGATGGACCGGAACCAGTGGAGACGACTAGTGAAGAGATGCGACCCCATATGAAAATGGGAACGCAAATAGAGGAAGAAGAAGAAGAAGAAGATACTATTCTCTATCTCTAGTTCTGTATCTTATTTCGGTGTATATCGTTTTTCAATTGAGTTAATATGGTTGTTCTTCGTATCTAATTTTATGATATTTTAATATCTTGTTTTGGAGCTTTGAGTCTACTTTTATGATTCATCACATCTACATCGTGTTTATATTTTAGTTTTTTCATATCCCTTTATTATTACCCATGTCCCATTGAGAGTTGAATTTATAATTCTAAGGTAGTCCGTGAATTTAAGATAAAAGTATACTACTCTTACAGCATTTCTCAGAAGTCTAATGTCTGGGGCTTACTCACTTCTCTTGATATATATATATATATATATATATATATATATATATATATATATATATATATATATATATATATATATATATATATATATATATATATATATATATATATATGCTGAAGGCGTTTTGGACTTAAATAAGGACTGTCCAGGACAGTTCGATGTTAATTCTTCCTTCAGTTACGGTTCTTTTTCTATGCCTACATCAACACCGACTATTCTTGGATATTCGTTAGACATGTCTTGTTATCCCTTCACATCTGACAAGTCACAACACTTTGCTTTTGTATTTCTCTTCATGCTTTCTTCATGCCCAGGACCGATGAGGGCAGTTTATTTTATTTTATATTTGGCCCGTCTTGGTGTCACAATCATAAAAGAAAGAAAAAATGATATATGCATATATAAACAGCACTGAAGTACCACAGCTGCAAGTATTGGCCTTCTTATATGGTAATGGTTGATTTTTTTTATATTTATGTATTTTTTTATAATTTTTATATATCATTATTTTTACGAAAATCCGTATCTATTTTTCCATTACTTATCACTTAATTTCTTCCCAAAAATAAATTATAAGTAATAAGTAACGTGAGATAAGAAAAAGATGAGTAAAATTAGATAAGAGGTCGAAAAGAGGAAGCATCGGCAGCAATATTACCTTCGCCACGCCCATCTACCACGTGGGTGGTGAACCATTTCTTACCTTTTTTTTTCATAAGCTGGTAATCTTTGGACACCCAATGATTGATTATCAATAGACAGCTTATCCTCCCTGACATCAGTCATCGTTATGGATGGGTAGAGGACGGACGTGAGATGAGAAATGAGGAGGATGGGGACAGAACGGAATACTCAGAGAAACCTCGATGGGGATTCATGGGGGGTTGTGGATAAATCCCAGTCAGATGGGGATGCGTAATGTAGTGGGGATTAGTTATACATCAAAGACTCTCTCTCTGTTAGAATGTAATGGAATTAGTTCATCGTCTCATATGCGGGATTAGTTCGAAGATTCAGTTTATGTGAAGACTGATAATAGCGTTAAGTCTCATTCGCTGAAGTATGTCATAGGATTAGTTCTAAGTCTCACACTCTGAACTGTGCAATAGTTTTAGTTTTACGCCTCAAGCTCTTAATAATGAATTAAGTTAGTGCAAAGTCTCAAGCTATTGAGAATGAAATGACATTAGTTCTAAGGCTCAGAATCTAAAGAATGTATTGGGGTTAGTTCTAACTCCCAAGCTCTAAAATAATAAGCGATGGAATTGCTCTAAGTTCCAACTCCTAAGAATGTAAAGGGGTTAGTTCTAAGTTTCGAACTCTGGAGAATATAATGACGTTAATTCAAAGGGTCAAACTACGAAGACTGTAATGATCTTCGTCTAAATTTCAAACTTAGAATAATGTAATGGGTTAGTTCTAAGTCTCAAGCTTTTAAGGTTGTATTAGGATAGTCCTAAATCCCAAACAATGAAGAATATATATATATATATATATATATATATATATATATATATATATATATATATATATATATATATATATATATATATATATATATATATATATATATATATATATATATATATATATATATATATATATATATATATATATATATATCTTTACACTTCCTTTCCGATGCATTAAGACTGATAAAGAATGCATACACGCAATTTGTAATCTCTCTCTTCCCAAAAACTGTAAAAAGATAATACACACTTTTAAATGTGGTAAGAGCATGCTTAACTATATATGCATAAGATGATAAATTATGATGTGTTTATATTTTTACATCGAGGTAGAAAATGAGAACAGGGAAATAAATATATTTTCAGTTATGAACATTCACTGGTGAGTGCAAAAGTCTGTTTGCAGGTTATTGTGTACTCTAGTGCTGGATATTGTAATTTATCTCCACAAAAAAACCTAAAGTAAAAATAATGGCCAAATTAATTTTATAGCTAATCCGCAAACAGTTCTAAATGAAACTATTTAATGAAAACATCTATACATTTACCTTCATAATGAATATTGCTGTTATACATATTTATCAATGAGTCCGCAAACAGTACTAATTGAAACTATTTAATCCAAACATCTGTACATTTACCTTCATAATGAATATTGCTGTTATACATATTTATCAATGAGAATATGTATACACGCATTCTAAAATGTATTTATTTGCCTGCCCTGACAGGCAAATAAATACATTTTAGAATACGTGTATGCACGTTCTCATTGATAAATATGATATAGCAGCAATATTCATTATGAAGATAAATGTATAGATGTTTGGATTAAATAGTTTCATTTAGAATTGTTTTCGGACTTATTGATAAATATGTATAATAGCAATATTCATTATGAAGGTAAATGTATAGATGTTTAGATTAAATAGTTTCACTTAAAACTGTTTGCGGACTCATTGATAAATATGTATAACAACAATATTCATTATGAAGGTAAATGTATAGATGTTTGGATTAAATAGTTTCATTTAGAACTTTTTGTGGACTCATTGATAAATATGTATAACAGCAATATTCATTATGAAGGTAAATGTATAGATGTTTGGAATAAGTAATTTCATTTAGTACTGTTTGCTGACTCATTGATAAATATGTATAACAGCAATATTCATTATGAAGGCTAATGTATAGATGTTTGGATTAAATATATTCATTTCATTTAGAACTGTTTGCAGACTCATTGATAAATATGTATAACAGCAATATTCATTATGAAGGTGAATGTATAGATGCTTGGATTAAATATTCATTATGAAGGTGAATGTATAGATGCTTGGATTAAATAGTTTCATATTGAACTGTTTGGGGACTCATTGATAAATATGTATAACAGCAATATTCATTTTTAAGGTAAGTGTGTAGATGTTTGGATTAAATGGTTTCATTTAGAACTGTTTGGGGACTCATTGATAAATATGTATAACAGCAATATTCAGTTTGAATGTAAATGTATTGATGTTTGGATTAAATAGTTTCATTTAGAACTGTTTGCAGATTAGCTATAAAATTAATTTGGTCATAATTTTTACGGTTACTTTTATTTGTGTAACTTTTTATATATTGTGTTATCATGACTTTAATCGCAAGCTTTTACTTCATTATTAATATTGCAGTTATTATTGATATTTAGTCATTATTATTATTTTTCAATCATAATAAATTAATAAATAGCTAGCTAGCTAGTATGTATATATATATATATATATATATATATATATATATATATATATATATATATATATATATATATATATATATATAGATAGATAGATAGATAGATAGATAGATAGATAGATAGATTGATTGATAAATGCATTAGTTGCGTGGCATTATGTGTATGGTTTTATTTTCACCCTATCTAGAAATTCTTCGTTCTTTGTTCATTGTGAATGGAGTGAATTTTGCAAATTCAGCATTGTGAATAACTTAGTGAAATTTGACTATTTTAGTTTTATCCAAAAGTATAAATCCTTAGGTCTTCAGAGTGGTCATGGATGAATTAGTTTTACACTCATATAGTGGCCGCAATGCCCCTTGGAAAGAGGAAGGTGGCCGAGTCAAAACGCACACCAATTCACCAGAAAGGAATTTCACTAATTCTCACCCATCTCCGTTTCTTGGGGATAAAAGGCCATCTCAGTTCCTCCCCACCCCCACCACTGCAC
>JAXCGZ010019933.1:0-20000 GCA_037179515.1 Halocaridina rubra
ATATATGAATCACTTTACTCCTACCGGGACTTGAATATGGGACTTATAATTACTAAGCCAAAGCGCTACCAACTGCACCACAGAGGTCTAAAAGGGAAACAGACCTTACAGCTTATATCTGCTATATTAGGGATGAACACATTCTATCTGAATGTCACTATGTTCATAATACAGTTTCCTCCAACCTCACTCGTGGTATTGTTTTCGCATTTAATTCGACTCCCAAACTCATTTGGGATCAACAATAATCAAATAAGCACATTACCATATGTGAAACCATGAATCATTTTTATCCCGACCGGGACTTAAACCTGAGACTTATAATTACTAAGCCAAGGCGCTACCAACTACACAACAGAAGGTTTAAAAGGGAAACAGACTTTACAGCTTATATCTGCTATACTAGTGATGAACGCATTCTATCAGAATGCCACTATGTTCATATTTCAGTTTCTCCCAACCTCACTCGTGCTTATTTGATTATATATATATATATATATATATATATATATATATATATATATATATATATATATATATATATATATATATATATATATATATATAATTGTTGATGTTCCGGTTTTACGTCACGGACTCCCTTTTATACCAAGGGCTAGGACGGTTGCCTTCTTGCGAAGGACTTGTTTTGGCAGACGTAATCGTTACCCTGAGTGCATGCCCTTGCTAACCTCAGACCATGACGGGGCGCAAACCCTCGACCTGACGCCTCAAAGTGGCGGACGTTACCGCTTGAGCCACGGTGACTATATATATATATATATATATATATATATATATATATATACATATATATATATATATATATATATATATATATATATATATATATATATATATATATATATATATATATATATATATATATCACTAAGTGCAGGAGTGCTGTATCTGCTATAAGTTTGCTGAGTAAGTAAAGAATTTAGGCGAATTTTATAACCCTATTTAGCAGATAAGCGCCACAAAACTAATACCGTCTGTAAACTGAAAAACAAAAATTGCTGCACTAGTTATAGTAATTATAGAACCCAAAGCAAGTCGAAAATTGCTAACAGAGAACAGTGAAAAAGCCAATAACACTTTATATGCTTAATGATCACAGACAAAATAATCACCATAAACCAAACGATATAGTAACTGGGATATTACCTGTCATTCTCCAGCAAGAAGGAAGAAGAAAGCAATTATTTTGACAGATGATACGTCAGTTTCAGCGTGTCGTGCATAAAAGCAACGTATATGGAAAATAACAGAGCAAATGACTATAAAGACAATGCGCGCAATACAGATACAAAGAAAAAAAGAACTTCAGTAAAGGACTCTTTGGCACTTAGAGACATATTCTTTTTTTACTATTTTGTGTGCCACAATAAGTCCTCATTCGAATAAAGATAGATAGAGACAGGTTGAAGCTGGGAGATAAAGGGTGAATGCCTCTACCAACGCCTCGCGCCGGGATCGAACCATTTTGTAAAGCTAGGCACTTCCAGATTCGCAAACTCTTCTACTGAACTTTTGCACTTTAGAGACATATGCTAATAAAATATTGTATTATATGGGAATGACTTGGTAGTCATATGTATTCATAAATGTCAATTTACAGAATTGAATCTGTAGTTGAATTGAGGTAGTGACCTAGCAAAAGAGATATTTCACAAAATAGTACCATATTTTGCTATTGTTACAGGAGTAGTAGTAGTAGTAGTAGTAGTAGTAGTAGTAGTAGTAGTAGTAGAACTGCAATACTAGACAAATACACAACTGAGAGAGATGTATAACCAATCCAGTCAGAAAGTTTAAAAATTACTAAAAATAAAAACTCAATCAACAGTGTTGTGCCCCATCCTCTGTTCGGGCCATGGAGAGTACGTTGGAGGTCAGTGCAAGTGCCACATGGGTTACAAAGGGAAAGAGTGCCAACTGAGACATCATGAGTGCGAAGTCACAGACTGCAGTGGTAATGGGCACTGTGTGGAAGGAAGATGCCAGTGTACCAAGGGCTATACAGGAGAATTCTGCGAAATAGGTAAGAAAAAATAACCAAATTCCTCATTATGCTTCTCCAAAGAGTTTCAGATCTTTTTCCATGGTGAAAGCTAATGATTTATGTTTAAATTCAGTCTCTTCCCCTACAAATTTCCCTCAATTTTTATTTCATTGTCTTTCATACATAAATGTGTTCAGTAAATCCTTAGGTAATGAGTATTGCTTACTTGAGGTTTTGTTCATTCACACACCCACACGCACCCGTATATATATATATATATATATATATATATATATATATATATATATATATATATATATATATATATATATATATATATATATATATATATATATATATATATATATATATATATATATAATGTGTGTGTGTGTGTGTGTGTGTGTGTGTGTTTGTTGGTTCCACCTGTGGAAGTGGATCTGTTTCGAAGGTTTCAAGTTGATTGAAAGAGTATTCGTCACATAATTCAATATACTTATTTAGGAATATTCACAATGTAAGCGACTGACACCATTTATTTTAGTTCCAAAGCCATCATTTCAAATTGCTTTTGGAAAGTTATAGTCACTGTCGAGAATAATATCATTAAAAAGGTGGGAGAGATCACTCATTCATTTTGAGAGGTCTAGTAATAGAATGGAATATCTCAAATTGCAGTCACCCACAGAAATGGTTCTCCTTATTTGGAAGGAAATTATAAAGGAATGGTATTTTTTTATTTTTCGGTACTTTTCTTTTTTAGCTGTAAGTATGTCTATGAAGACGCTCATTTTTCATATTTTGTATATGGGGTGGCAATATAAGGATATGAGGATCCCCATCTCTGATGTGGGTAATTGTAATGTAAAGAATATGATCAGAGTCAGGAAAGTACTTTTTTTTAGACAGTGTTTGCCTGCTAAGACTCAGCAAAGGGTAGGGAATTTGGGTTATTTTGAATACAGTCATATCTTAGGATAGACATTTAGCTTCTGAGACACATCAATCAATGTTGGAGAACACTGAAGGGGGTTTGGAAGGTGCACAGAGAGATTGGTGTCTAGGAAGTAGTGGATTTTAGTTTTTGAATATGTGGTTTAGTATATTTACAGTAAGTATCTGACCCAATCCATTTTTTTAATGAGGATACATTGACGCTGACAGAAGTATAGCTTACACCAAGCTAAACTGTCGGCAGAGATACCTTAACTGAAATTCCTACCTCTATTACATTTACTGGGTTGTATCTCACTATATCACAGAAAGGTGAAATTCCTGTGGATGATATAAGGGGTAGAAGGCTTTTTCATTCCCTATGAGACCATGCCTGCAAATTTAATTATTTGCTTAGTGGTTGCTTTTGACATGCCTCTTTCGGGGTGTGGTGGACTGCCACTCACCAAGGACTCAAAGGGTTTAAGCAAACTCAAGTACATGTCCATTCCACATGTCAGAGGGCTGAGAAGTGACATCAGGGATACTTGATTGTGTTGAGGGAAGGGAGAGTGATGTGCCTACATGGATAATCAGGGCACTTGTGACACCAAAGTTCCTCACTTTAATCAGGCATATTGTAGGTATCAACTATTAAGGTGCTCTGCATGGGTCAGTGTAGATGTACTACTATATTAATCATAGTAAAACGATCACTTGAGGTAATAATGTGTGTGTGTGTGTGTGTGAGAGAGAGAGAGAGAGAGAGAGAGAGAGAGAGAGAGAGAGAGAGAGAGAGAGAGAGAGAGAGAGAGAGAGAGAGAGAGAGAGAATATCATGAGGCCAGTGGTGTGCTATTAAGGTAGCATAGATCACTTGCAGTTAAGGGTAAGTTATTAAAAATGTAAGTATTATATAATAAAATATTATATAGTTATATATATAGCACTGAGATTATCTCTTTGTAAGGGTTATACTCTTAAACTTGTTATTCACAAACATGTCTATTCTATGTCATTAATGCAGATGACTTGCAAAATATAATAAATTATTTGACAAAGCAAAACGTAAATAGTTTGTGGAGGGGTTAGCTAGAATTAAGACCTCTCATTTTATATCGAAATATTCGAGATTTATTGACTCTTATGATACTGATATTGCTAGCTGAAGGATGTCTAAAAAAAAAAAAGCAAGTTTTACATTATTTGCAAGGTAAAGAATATACTTTTTAAAAAAAGAAGTTCAGAAACTATGAACTTTGAATATAAACAAAAATATATCAGATCTACTTTAGGAGGCTAAAATGAGCATTACACACTCAACCAATATTTGATAGAATCGTTTCATAAAATTTGTTTCAGAGCAGATAATGTATTCTGTAGTATGTCTGCAACAGATGGCACCTTTATTCTGAGAGAATATTTAATGCGTTTATCATAGACTTTACTGGATTAAATAATATTTGTTTGACGATCTCTTTTAGTATTACATTTCAGAAACAGATGATGTACATACTCGTGTTCACAAAAGCAGAATGTGAGGATAATAATAATAATAATAATAATAATAATAATAATAATAATAATAATAATAATAATAATAATAATAATAATAATAATAATAATAACAAATGAAAGTCCACACTCTTGTTAATGCATATCAATCAAATTCAAAAATATTGGGTTTTTTCGCTTTTTCGATCAGCAAGCCTTCTCTGCAAAATACTCCTTTAGAAACAGTATTATTGTCATAAACACATTTACTAAGTCACAGAGTGTATGATAATAAATTCATGGGTCAAATTATAATCAAACAATTAATTAGACATTATATATTATAAAAAATATATAACAAATTGCTTAATTGTAATGTGAAGTGATATATAGTTTTATATTTGTCTTAGTAATTTCCTTTGTGACTATAATTTTGCTTTTTAAACAAGTATTCAGTTGAGAAGGTTTGGTTTTTGTTCATAAATAAGTATTTTTTTATGCTTTTATGTGTTTGTGACCCTTAATTTGCATTGTAACTTAATAAATATAATAATAATAATAATAATAATAATAATAATAATAATAATAATAATAATAATAATAATAATAATAAAGGAGCATTAACAGATTTACCGCCAACTAGAAGTTACAAAATAAATAAATAGTACGAGTATTAGAGATGAATTATATATATATATATATATATATATATATATATATATATATATATATATATATATATATATATATATTTATATATATAGATAGATAGATAGATAGATAGATATATGTTTTGTATAACTATAAAAATAATTAAGGAAATGGATGAAAAAACAGATACATTGAGGACTATTCTAGCGCTATGAGACGAAATTACCCTTAACACAAATGCAAGTAAGTGTCCTTGAAAAGACACAAGTGTTAAAAGAAAAAAAATATGAAAAGGTATAAATTTAGAATCCAGAGTAAAAGAAATAAATCATTTCTGTTTCTTCACTTCAGTGGATTGTCCTCATCCAACGTGTTCTGGTCATGGTTGGTGTGTCGGAGGGACATGCGTCTGTCAGAAAGGTTGGCAGGGTCCTGACTGCTCACAAATGGATATGGACGCCCTTCAGTGCCTACCTGATTGCAACGGCCACGGTGCCTTCAGCGTCGAGAATCACGCCTGCGTTTGCGATCAACCTTGGACTGGTTCAGATTGCTCTAAAAGTAAGTGCATGAAAGGATTCATCTCGTGACTTCTATTTTCTCTCGCCGCTTTAGAAAGAAAATTTTTTTGATGACGTCTTTCTCTTTCGGTCACAATTTCATATTTGTATCTAAAAGCCACAGATAAAATTTGTAAGGCTACTTTCACTCAGCAGCAAAACCAACAGACTATATTTTATAAACATTAAAGTAAAGAGTCAGAGAAGGTTATAATTAGCTGCATATGCTCGTCTATAAAATAAGAAAAGAGAGGAGATAATTAACAACCTACTATATGTATAACAACTCTACACCTCTTATTTTGAGTAATAATTGTTATTAAAATGATTTAATGATTGGTGATAAAAATGATCAAAACTCTTTTAGCTATTGGCCTGAGAATGCCATACGACAAGATAACTGATAAAGGTAAAGATATTTCCTTTTAACATGGTTATACGGATTTAGGAAAGTAACACATTTTACTGTGATCATGTTAATCATTCAAAGCAAATTTTTTTAACTAGTCAACAAAATACTAAATTCTACTCCCTCATTTAACTCAAGAAAATTTAATTTATCTCATGCAAGTATATTGCTCCCAGACGTTAAATTTCCTCGACTTAAGTATCGTTACCACATTTCCATTTGATAGCCAGAATATGACCAAATGTAAACTGTATGGGTGTTATTGATACCATACATTTAGAAAGCATTTTATGATTATGTGTGAGAGGAGGTTGTAAAGCTTTTCTGATGGCTTAAATTTGATCAGGAAGGTAATTTATTTATACATTAAGTTATCAAAGTGCTTATAAATAGACTGCTGGCCTTTGATTCCATTTGTAAATATGATTTCCAGAGACAAAAGGAAGTTCTTAAGAAACAGGAACAAAATCACACACACACACACATGCCTATATATATATATATATATATATATATATATATATATATATATATATATATATATATATATATATATATATATATATATATATATATATATATATATATATATATATGTATGTATGTATGTATATATGTATATATGTATGTAAGTATGTATATAAATATATATATGTATATATATATTATGTATATATATATATATATATATATATATATATATATATATATATATATATATATATATATATATATATATATATGAATCATTCTTTACCCCCGACCGGGACTCGAACCTAGGACTTATGATTACTAAGTCAAGGCGCTACCTCTACACCACAGAAGGTTAAAATGAATCCAACCTTATAGCTTATATCTGCTATACTTAGGAATGAACGCATTCTATCTGAATGCCACTATGTTCATATTACAGATTCCCCAACCTCACTCGTGGCTTCATTTTAGCATTTAATTCAATTCCACCTTGACTTAGTAATCATAAGTCCTAGGTTCGAGTCCCGGTCGGGGTAAAGAATGATTCATGTTTTCACATATGTAATGTGCTTATTTGGTTATTTCATGGCCCGAATGAGATTGGGAATTGAATTAAATGCTAAAATGAAGCCACGAGTGAGGTTGGGGAATCTGTAATATGAACATAGTGGCATTCAGATAGAATGCGTTCATTCCTAAGTATAGCAGATATAAGCTATAAGGTTGGATTCCTTTTAACCTTCTGTGGTGTAGTGGTAGTGCCTTGACTTAGTAATCATAAGTCCTAGGATTCGAGTCCCGGTCGGGGTAAAGAATGATTCATGTTTTCACATATGTAATGTGCTTATTTGGTTATATATATATATATATATATATATATATATATATATATATATATATATATATATATATATATATATATATATATATGAGCACATGCACACACACACGTACTCTGTCTTTCTAATTGGATATATTTCGCCCATACAGAAGCATGTTCTCTCGATTGCGGACCTCATGGCTCTTGTGAGAATGATGCTTGCCACTGTCACATCGGCTGGATTGGTCCTACCTGCTCTGAAAGGCTCTGTGATACCAGGTAAGCACTCACCTATTGAAAAGATAAAGAGCTACTTGAAATAATTTTTCATTAAGTAGTTGATTAAAATAGCAATTAATCGATTAATGTATGCACACACACACACACACACACACACACACACACACACACACACACACACACACACACACACACACACACACACACACACACACACATACATACACCGCGCGTTCAGTGACACACGGAATTGCTCCTCTTAAATTTTTAACTGTTTCGAGTGACTAAGTGCTTAGTGGAAAACTTTACCATAATTTCCATAAATCTGAAATCCTGCAGAGTATTGTGAGTACAAAAACTTATATTTGTTGTAAGACGAGACTGTTCATATTAAAGGAAAAAAAAAATGAGAACTTTTTCGTGAAGAAGAGAGAGAAGCTGCCGTCCAGTTCTGCCTTGTGGGAAATCTAGAAGAGTTGCCAGAGGTGGAGCCATCACATCACATTACCTAATTTTTTGTGTAAACTGGGGAAAGCTCTTAAGCCGTTTACCTGATCCTGTGGTTCTATATATTGTTAAAATCAGTATCCTTCCCATTTATATTAACTAGTTAGTTTGTTTGATACACGAAAAAATTTAATAATAAAAGAAAAAAAAATTACCAAATACCCACCTGTCAACAGTACTGAGTTAAGTTGCCAAGTAGTACAGCAGTCTTATTTTCTTCATTTTTTTTTTGCTTTTCTTTTAGCTTTCTCTTTTACTATTTTGTTATTTTGTATATATATATTGAGTTAAATGTAAAGTCTAATCCCGTGATAACATATCTTGGTTAGCAAGTCAGTTTATCAGTTAGGAAGAATATATAACAGAAACAGGTGGGTGCCACCTCAAACACAAATTCGAATTTTCCTTCAGGTTTGACTTTTGTTTTTCTTTTTCTTTTTATACTTAAATTACCATGGTCAAGTTTTTAAGTTAAGATGTGTGTTACCGGAAAGGAGACAAACTGAGTCACTAAATAGCACTTATATGGAGATATAAAAATTCTGTGTGAAGCTAAATTAGAAGTTTTTCTCTTTTCTTTTTTTTCCTCTTTCTCGTCTTCTTTCTATATTCTGTGAGAGGGAGAACATAAAAATGAAGCCATCTCTGTCCCAAACCTCTCCCACCCATAGGTCGGGAGAAGGGGTAGTCATCAGGGGACTTAAACAGAGAATCAAGAAGTTAGAGGAAATGGTTATAAGCCTTGATGATAAAATTCGGAATTTGGATGGAGAAATGAAAGAGAATGAAACACTCAGAGAACAAATAAGATCTTTGGAGGAAGCAAATAAAGCACAAGGGCAGGAGAGAAAGGAACTAGAAAAAAGAATAAAGAAGCTGGAAGGGGAAAAGAGTCAACTAGAATCTAGAGTTTCTAAACAAGAAGATAAAAACAAACAGCTAAATGACAACCTAAAGGAATTAGATGTTAGTTCACTGCTCTCTTCTGAGAGAGACGAGATTGCTGCTTGGAATGTTCAGATTAAGGAAAACATTGAACAGTTCAGAAAAGAGTTCCAGGAGCTGAATATGGAAAATGATGCTATGAAAACGTCCTTTGCTGATGCACTAAAGGGAAATGTGGCAGTAAAAGAGGCTGTAAAGGTGGTGGCACTGGAAAACATACAAACAGTTGACTATAAAGAGACAGTAATCGAAAAAATGAAAGACGTTGTGATGGAAAGAGCAAACCCACTCATCAGACAGGCAGTTGATAAGGAGAAGACAGTGGTAATCTCAGGCATAAGTGAATCCCAGGAGCCAGCATGGCAGGGGAGACTTGAAGAAAATAAAGCTAGCGTTGTAGACCTGATAAGAAAGCTTGGAGTAGTATGTGGTCCTGAGGATATTGTAAACATACACCAACTAGGTAAATATTCGAGGGAAGGAAAGCTGAGACCAACAAAAGTAACCTTTGAGAGAGGGGAAACATGTAGGGAAATATTGTTGAGAAAAAAAAGTCTAAAAGACCTTCAAGAATGCAAAGAAGTGTTCATTAGACGATACAGAACACAGGAAGAGATGGGAAAGATCAAAAACTTGTTGCAAGAGGCAAGAAGGTTAAATGATGAAAGAAATGAAGAAGAGAAGAAAAATTTTCGTTACAGAATACTTCCAGACAAAGGGGAGATAAAGAAGATAATGACAGAAGATCAGGGGATGGGGCCTCATTAAGATTGTTATACACAAATGCTGATGGATTAGCTGGTAAGGCAGTAGAATTAAAAGATAGGATCCACAACAGTAAGGCAGATATAGTAGCAATTACAGAGACTAAGTTGAGTGAGGACATAAACAGTGTCACAGTTTTTCCTAAGGGCTTCAGAATACTAAGGGTCGAAAGATCTGAGAGGACTGGTGGAGGGATAGCACTGCTCATAAGTGAGAGGATTCAAGTTGAAGAAATAAACTTGGCTATAGAAAGTGAGTTCAGGGAATTTCTTGTTGCTCGCATAAATACTGGGTCAGAGAGCATTATAATAACTGTTGTATACAACCCACCAAGGAACCAAAATAGGCTTGAAATTTATGAGGAAAGTCATATAGGTACTATTGAAGTCATAAACTCAGTTGTTAACATGGCACGGGAGAAAAAATGTAGGATTTTGATTATGGGAGACTTTAATCATAAAGAGATAGATTGGATAAATCTTGACCCACACAGTGGTGAGGACTCATTTGGGGCAAGATTCCTAGATTGCGTACAAGGGAATTTCCTACACCAACATGTAATGGAACCAACAAGAGCCAGGGGTGGGGATGAGCCATCACTACTTGATCTAGTGTTCACAGATAATGTGTTGGATATTGAAAATATTGAGTATGAACCACCAATTGGAAAGAGTGACCACTGTGTGTTGTTGATGGAGTATATCATTGAAGACATTCTTCCTGAGAGTAGAGGCACTGAGGACATGAGGAGGAACTATCCGAAAGGAGATTACATCAAAATGAATGAGCTTTTTGCAGTTATTGACTGGAGAACCTTATTTTACAACAAATCTGTACAAGAAATGTATGACATCTTTTGTGAGAAATATGGGAAGATAGTAGATTGCTGCATACCTGTCACCAAAGTAGGTGTAATTCATGCCAGAGAGAAATGGTTCGATAATGGGTGTAAAAGAGCTAAGGAGTGGAGAGACAAATGCTGGAAAAGGTATAGGAGGAGAAAAAACATAAATGCCTGGCAAACCTACAAAAGAGCAAGAAATGACTACCTAAGTAAAAGGAGAGAGGCAGAGAGAGATTATGAGAGGGACATCACCAGGAAGGCTAAAGAAAATCCCAATCTTTTCCGCAGCTTTATCAGAGGAAAACTGAAGGTAAAAGAACAGGTTTTAAGGCTAAAGAGAGCGGATGGAAGCATCACTGAGACGGACGAAGAGATCTGCAAAGAATTGAACAAGGAGTTTCAGTCAGTATTTACAGTAGAAAATACCCCACCCCCTCAGATTGCAGTGATAGAAGCTCAAGGGCCGGTATTAGAGAACATCAACCTTACAGCCACAGAGGTATGCAAAGCGCTGATGGATTTAGATGTTCATAAAGCTACAGGTCCTGATGACATATCCCCTCATGTGCTTAAAAAATGCGCAAACACAATATCAGTGGCACTAAGTATCATATTTAAGGAGTCACTGGAGTCGGGGGAGATTCCAAGATGCTGGAAACAAGCAAATGTGATACCTATCTTCAAAAAGGGAAGGAGGGATACGGCTCTGAACTATAGACCAGTTTCCTTGACCAGCATAGTTTGCAAACTTATGGAGAAACTACTAAGGAAACATATCTCTCTTCACTTGGAATCCTTCAACTTTTTGTCAGTGAGGCAACATGGCTTCAGAGAAGGAAGATCAACAGTAACAAACTTATTAGAATTTTATGATGAGGTAAGCCAAATCTTACAGGAAAGAGAGGGCTGGGCAGATTGCATATTCCTAGACTTCCAGAAAGCGTTTGACACTGTTCCACATGGGAGACTTATTAGGAAGCTGCAATCAATGGCTAGAATAGGTGGAAATGTCTTGGAATGGATAAAAACTTACTTAGAAGGAAGGGAACAGAGGGTTAGAGTAAGACACTCAGTGTCTGAATGGAGAAGAGTTAGTAGTGGAGTTCCACAGGGTTCAGTTTTAGGGCCACTTTTGTTCCTTGTATATGTAAATGACCTACCAGAGTCTGTAAATTCATTCATGAATATGTTTGCAGATGATGCAAAGATTGTGAAGAAAGTAAAAAACGAGAACAATGGTAGAGAACTTCAGGAGGATCTAAATAATCTGCATGAGTGGTCAGAAAAGTGGCTAATGAAATTCAATACCTCAAAATGTAAGGTAATGAGAATGGGTACAAGTGCAAGAAGGCCCAAGCTTGACTACTCGGTGGCTGGAGTACAACTTCAAGAGACAGAAAATGAGAGAGATCTAGGAGTAAACATACTGGCAGATTTGTCTCCAGAAATACATATAAATGGCGTAGTAAGGGCAGCATATGCATTCTTATCAAATGTAAGGGTAGCCTTCAGGCACATGAACAAGGAAATGTTCAGAAATATTTATGTAACCTATGTGAGGCCAAAACTCGAATATGCAGCCCCCTTTTGGAATCCGCACTTGAAAAAGCACATAGCTAAGCTTGAAAAAGTTCAAAGACATGCCACGAAACTGGTGCCAGAAATACGCAATCTTGGTTATGATGAGAGGCTGAGGGAATTAGACTTGCCATCACTCGAAGCTAGAAGAGTAAGGGGGATATGGTGACAGTCTTTAAATTCCTTCATGGTTATGATAGAGTGGATAGGGATCGATATTTCGATATGGCTGGCTCTAGAACTAGAGGTCATAGTTTGAAGCTTCGTAAGAAAACTTGTTTGCAGGATGTAAGGAAATACTTTTTCAGTGTAAGAGTAGTTGATAATTGGAATTCGCTAAGCGAGGAGGTAGTTAATGCTATCTCAATCCATAGTTTTAAGGACAGGTATGATAAGTATCACTAAGTCTAAAAATGGAACCGATCAGGAGACGGGAAGATACGAGCTTTGGGCTCTTTCCCGTAAACACAATTAGGTAATCACAATTAGGTAATCACACACACACACATATATATATATATATATATATATATATATATATATATATATATATATATATATATATATATATATATATATATATACATATATATATATGTGTGTGTGTGTGTGTGTGTGTGTGTGTGTGTGTGTGTGTGTGTGTGTGTGTGTGTGTGTGTGATTACCTAATTGTGATTACCTAATTGTGTTTACGGGAAAGAGCCCAAAGCTCGTATCTTCCCGTCTCCTGATCGGTTCCATTTTTAGACTTAGTGATACTTATCGTACCTGTCCTTAAAACTATGGATTGAGATAGCATTAACTACCTCCTCGCTTAGCGAATTCCAATTATCAACTACTCTTACACTGAAAAAGTATTTCCTTACATCCTGCAAACAAGTTTTCTTACGAAGCTTCAAACTATGACCTCTAGTTCTAGAGCCAGCCATATCGAAATATCGATCCCTATCCACTCTATCATAACCATGAAGGAATTTAAAGACTGTCACCATATCCCCCCTTACTCTTCTAGCTTCGAGTGATGGCAAGTCTAATTCCCTCAGCCTCTCATCATAACCGAGATTGCGTATTTCTGGCACCAGTTTCGTGGCATGTCTTTGAACTTTTTCAAGCTTAGCTATGTGCTTTTTCAAGTGCGGATTCCAAAAGGGGGCTGCATATTCGAGTTTTGGCCTCACATAGGTTACATAAATATTTCTGAACATTTCCTTGTCCATGTGCCTGAAGGCTACCCTTACATTTGATAAGAATGCATATGCTGCCCTTACTACGCCATTTATATGTATTTCTGGAGACAAATCTGCCAGTATGTTTACTCCTAGATCTCTCTCATTTTCTGTCTCTTGAAGTTGTACTCCAGCCACCGAGTAGTCAAGCTTGGGCCTTCTTGCACTTGTACCCATTCTCATTACCTTACATTTTGAGGTATTGAATTTCATTAGCCACTTTTCTGACCACTCATGCAGATTATTTAGATCCTCCTGAAGTTCTCTACCATTGTTCTCGTTTTTTACTTTCTTCACAATCTTTGCATCATCTGCAAGCATATTCATGAATGAATTTACAGACTCTGGTAGGTCATTTACATATACAAGGAACAAAAGTGGCCCTAAAACTGAACCCTGTGGAACTCCACTACTAACTCTTCTCCATTCAGACACTGAGTGTCTTACTCTAACCCTCTGTTCCCTTCCTTCTAAGTAAGTTTTTATCCATTCCAAGACATTTCCACCTATTCTAGCCATTGATTGCAGCTTCCTAATAAGTCTCCCATGTGGAACAGTGTCAAACGCTTTCTGGAAGTCTAGGAATATGCAATCTGCCCAGCCCTCTCTTTCCTGTAAGATTTGGCTTACCTCATCATAAAATTCTAATAAGTTTGTTACTGTTGATCTTCCTTCTCTGAAGCCATGTTGCCTCACTGACAAAAAGTTGAAGGATTCCAAGTGAAGAGAGATATGTTTCCTTAGTAGTTTGCAAACTATGCTGGTCAAGGAAACTGGTCTATAGTTCAGAGCCGTATCCCTCCTTCCCTTTTTGAAGATAGGTATCACATTTGCTTGTTTCCAGCATCTTGGAATCTCCCCCGACTCCAGTGACTCCTTAAATATGATACTTAGTGCCACTGATATTGTGTTTGCGCATTTTTTAAGCACATGAGGGGATATGTCATCAGGACCTGTAGCTTTATGAACATCTAAATCCATCAGCGCTTTGCATACCTCTGTGGCTGTAAGGTTGATGTTCTCTAATACCGGCCCTTGAGCTTCTATCACTGCAATCTGAGGGGGTGGGGTATTTTCTACTGTAAATACTGACTGAAACTCCTTGTTCAATTCTTTGCAGATCTCTTCGTCCGTCTCAGTGATGCTTCCATCCGCTCTCTTTAGCCTTAAAACCTGTTCTTTTACCTTCAGTTTTCCTCTGATAAAGCTGTGGAAAAGATTGGGATTTTCTTTAGCCTTCCTGGTGATGTCCCTCTCATAATCTCTCTCTGCCTCTCTCCTTTTACTTAGGTAGTCATTTCTTGCTCTTTTGTAGGTTTGCCAGGCATTTATGTTTTTTCTCCTCCTATACCTTTTCCAGCATTTGTCTCTCCACTCCTTAGCTCTTTTACACCCATTATCGAACCATTTCTCTCTGGCATGAATTACACCTACTTTGGTGACAGGTATGCAGCAATCTACTATCTTCCCATATTTCTCACAAAAGATGTCATACATTTCTTGTACAGATTTGTTGTAAAATAAGGTTCTCCAGTCAATAACTGCAAAAAGCTCATTCATTTTGATGTAATCTCCTTTCGGATAGTTCCTCCTCATGTCCTCAGTGCCTCTACTCTCAGGAAGAATGTCTTCAATGATATACTCCATCAACAACACACAGTGGTCACTCTTTCCAATTGGTGGTTCATACTCAATATTTTCAATATCCAACACATTATCTGTGAACACTAGATCAAGTAGTGATGGCTCATCCCCACCCCTGGCTCTTGTTGGTTCCATTACATGTTGGTGTAGGAAATTCCCTTGTACGCAATCTAGGAATCTTGCCCCAAATGAGTCCTCACCACTGTGTGGGTCAAGATTTATCCAATCTATCTCTTTATGATTAAAGTCTCCCATAATCAAAATCCTACATTTTTTCTCCCGCGCCATGTTAACAACTGAGTTTATGACTTCAATCGTACCTATATGACTTTCCTCATAAATTTCAAGCCTATTTTGGTTCCTTGGTGGGTTGTATACAACAGTTATTATAATGCTCTCTGACCCAGTATTTATGTGTGTGTGTGTGTGTGTGTGTGTGTGTGTGTGTGTGTGTATACTAACTATATATATATATATATATATATATATATATATATATATATATATATATATATATATATATATATATATATATATATATATATATATATATATATATATATATATATATATATATATATATATATATATATATATATATATATATATATATAAACAAGAGATAGCATTATATCATTGGATTTGCTATCCTATTTTTTCGCCTGTCTGTATCATCCCTTGCATTTCGTCTTAGAGGGGAGCTTTGTAGTTTTTTTTTAAGAGTTATATAGCACAGAGAAGATGAATCCATAAATCCAGCGTGGAGACTTTTTATGTAAATAAAATTTATGAACGTCGATTGTGAATTTATCATGCTAGCGCTCTTTTGAATAGACAGCATCGTTGACGTTTATATTTAAAACTGGCATAGCAGTGTATATTGTTTATTTACTGCTACTTTCTTCCAGGTTTATCTTTTTCTTTTTGGGTTATAAATTCAAATCCCCTAGAATACACCAAGTGACGGATCGCCAGTGGTGTTAAAACTTCATATGAAAAAATAATTACCCTATATGCATCTATGAATGATGTCTTTGTTTAATGTATTGCCTTGAAGTTTGTGTCCATTTTACAACAAAGTCCTTAAAGCTAAGAATTTATTTAGCATTTACCGTTTCCTCGTTTAGTCCATTCCAGTTATCAACTCTTCTATCATAAAAAAATGGCAAAGAGGTAAAGAAGTTTTCACACGAAACTTCAAGCTATGACCTCGGGTCCTAAAGCCACCTATATCAAAATATTGTTCCTTGCCCACTCTACCAAAATCACGAAGGAATATAAAAACCTTTACCATGTACAACCTCTTTCTTTTAATTTCTAGTGAAGGTACGTCTAACTCCCTCATTCTTCCCTAAAATCTGAGAGTGCGTATCTCTGTCACGAATTTCGTAGCTTGTCTTTGAATTTTCTTCAATTTATTAATATGCTTTTTCAAGTGAAGATTCCACAAGGGTGCTACATATTCAAACTTTGGCCTCACATAAGTCAAGTAAATATTTCTGTACATTTCCTTGTCCATGTGCCTGAAAACCACCTTTTATTTGTTAGATAGGAAAGCATATGCTCCTTTACTCTACCATTTATATGCATTTCCGGGGACAACTCTGCCAATACTTTTACCACTATAACTCTTCCATTCTTTGTATCTTGAAGTTGCGTTCCGCTATTGAGTACCTAAACTTGGGCGTTATTGTGCTCTTGCCCATTCTCAGTGCTTTACTTTTAGAAGATTATATAAGTCTCCCTGAAGTATTCTCTCATTGTTCTCGTCATTTGCTTTCTTCACAGTCTTTGCATCATTAGCAAGTACGTTTAAAAATGCAGTTACAGACTTCGGCAGATTATTTACTTATATAGGGAACAGAATTGGCTCCAAAATTGATCCCTGTTGAACCCCACTGCTAACCTTTCTTCAGTCAGACCTGCATGCCTACACTGATTCTCTGTTCCCTTCCCTCTAATTAGGTTTTTTCCATTCCGAGACATTTCCATCTTTTCTTGCCATTACTTACAGTTTCTTAGTAAGTCTCACATGTGGGACTGTATCAAATGCTTCTGAAAATCTAAGATTATAAAATCTGCCCAGCCCTCTCTTTCATTTATGATTGGGCTTTCCTCAACATAAAGTTCTAGTAAGTTTATTAGTGTAGACCTACCTTCTCTGACGCCATGTTGTCTCATTGACAAAAATTGACGGACCCCAAGTGAAGAGAAATATGCTCTCAGTACTTTCTTCAGAACTTTGCCTGTTTCATTTCCTCACAATGAAACAGGCTAATACTTAGAGCTGCGTCTATCTTTCCTTTTATAAAGATAACCAACTCCTTTTCTCTTTTCCCCCATCTTGAAATCTCTCTAGATTACAGAGACTTGTCACACATGATGCATAGCCCTACTAATAATGGCTCAGCACACTTATTAAGAACACAAGGGGATATATAGCTTTTATTTCCGTCAACACATTGCATACCTCTGTATGTGAAGAGACGATGTTCTCGAATATTGGCCCATGATCTCTCATCTCAACAATATTAGGGGATAGAGTATTTTTTAGATATAACCAGTTGCTAATAATGAATTTCCATCAACAGGTGTAGTGAACACGGCCAGTGCAAGAACGGGACGTGCGTGTGCATGACGGGATGGAACGGCCGTCATTGCACCCTGTCCGGTTGCCCAGGGAATTGCAGGAATCGTGGCACTTGTGAAGCTGATCATGAGGGTATTTGGAGATGCAGATGTGAGACGGGATGGGATGGAACGGACTGCTCTGCTATGCTGGAAACTCAGTGCAATGATAATACAGATAACGACAGAGGTAAAAGGATTAATGTAATATTCATGAAAATTCTAAGTTCCGTATTGTCTTATTCTGCGAACCCTTAAAATGTCTTAAACCTTTTTTATTGTTTTTAGCCAAGTAATATGATGAAAAAAAAATTGCCGGCATATATAACAAAGTGCTATGTATAGATAAATAAAAACAGATGGTGGTATTTAAGACTTCCAGCAATATGTTAAAATCAGCATTTTTACTCCTTCAAAATTTTAAAAGTGTGCATTGCAAATTAATAATTACATGCTCAATATACATTTTCAGAACAGCTTTTCAAAGCACATGAAGATTTTTACTGAATATATTAATTTGTATGTCTTGTCTTTCTTTATTTTTCGATATTCTGAAAATTGCTATTAGCCAATGACTCTTAAGCTTAATAGTGAAAACATATTGAGGACAGTGAAAGCGTGTGCTTGAACATGAAGCATATGAAAATTGTGATAGTTTCCGGTTGGCTCGTGCACACATTCTTCTCTTAGTTTGTAATACCAAGTAAGTTACAAAATCTTGAAAGGAAAACAGACAGTGAAGTGATACGTAGATTGCAGTGATCAATACTAACAATCTAACAATACTAAGTATGATTCACTTTTTCAGATGGACTCGTTGACTGTGAAGACCCCGAGTGCTGCACCCACCACTCATGTAATGGCTCAGTATTATGTGTGTCAACTGCACCACCCATAGATATCCTTTTGAGGAAACAGCCTCCGGGTGCCACTGCCTCCTTCTTTGAGAAGATGAGATTCCTTATTGAAGAAGATTCACTTCAACTTTTCACGAATGGAGATAATTTTAACCAGAGGTAAGGTGTATAGGTTTTTGTCTTGTTAGGCATTTCATGTTAGTAGACCACACATGAACACGCGCTTCTTAAGTCCAAGAGTTGCACTTTGCTCTTTGTGTAAAGTCTATGACAGTTGTTAAGATAGTAATGTATCAGTAGGAGTATTCATTGTTGTTTATGTCTTAAAACTTCATTTTGTTTACAAAAAAAATATATACATAAATGATATCATCAAAGTGGAATAACAATTATACTTTAGTTGCAACTTTCAGGAAAAAAAATATATTCGGTTGTATATTTTTCTTCAAAATATTCAGAGAAATAGTCATTTACGCTTAGACTCATCATATTTTTCCTAAAAATCTGTATTTTCTAGTGTCACAGGTTCAACAAATATTATGGTCATCATATCATGGTTCATCCAGTATTAGTTGTCTTGTTGTTAACTACTTCTTTTTTCTTTACATACCATCAGAAATAAAGTTATATGTCACTTGAGGAATGGCTATTTATCTATATCTGTGAATTACAAGTACTTAAAACATTCCCTGTGAACTAAATATTAAAGTAAATCCTATGTTCCTCACTTAAAGATCATTTTGAATACTATTTCCAACAAAATATATATATATTATCCACAAAAGAAAAGCAACATTAGTATTTTTATCACTGTACTGCATCCCACGCGTACCATTTGAAGATTGTGTGTGTATATTGTATGAGGCTGGGTGGCTCCAAAACATAGTGTAGTCACTGTACTTTCATAATTGCCGTCTGTTTATCAATGTCACACTGCTGAGGCGTAGTCACTTTTGTGTTGCTGCAGTAGACTGTGGTAGAAATCAAAAAAATAAAGAAACTGATTAATTCATATAGAGTTACTGGAGAGTCCTGAGGATGTTGATATATCTGTGGTGTTTTGTTTTTAGGGGGAAAGCCAACTGCATATTTACTGATTATATGCTTATCAATGGGTCCATTTTTTAAAATTGTATGTGTTTTGTAATAAGAACTCATATTTAAAGTTTCTGTAGTAAGGATCTCAAACTTACATACAGCTTTCATTTATGAAACATAGAGCATATGCTAAATAATTTGTAAATGATAGATTACTTTACCGTCAGTACGAACTCTATTTTTAATGTATACATAAACGATTAAAAAGTATAGTGCTTTTGTTCCTCAAATTGCAATCTGCAAAGGATTGAGATATGCTTAAAGCTCCACTGAGATTATCGTCACAGACCTCTGCGGCTCACATTCTCAAGTACCTTTGC
>JAXCGZ010019933.1:25000-27500 GCA_037179515.1 Halocaridina rubra
AACGAACATTAATCTCCTTCTGTCAAATAATTTTTGTTCTCTCTCTCTCTCTCTCTCTCTCTCTCTCTCTCTCTCTCTCTCTCTCCCTCTCTCTCTCTCTCTCTCTCTCTCTCCTCTCTCTCTTCTCTCTCTCTCTCTCTCCCCTCTCTCTCTCTTCTCTCTCTCTCCTCTCTCCTCTCTCTCTCTCTCTCTTGCTGAGTTCACCGTGTCTATTATAATACTTAGCTTTTCATAAATTTCATTCTCCCTTTACAATTACTCAATCCATGTTCGCAAATTTTCTTTTCAGTTATATAATGCAATTCATTTTGCTCTCATGCCCATAATAGATTCTGTAGTCATGCTTTTGATGAAAGCTTATTTTTTCATGATGTAAAAGCCTCTATTCCCTCGTTTACCATCCTGAACTCCATCTCCACCTCTTATCATCCTCATTCCCCTTTACCTTATGATATAACTAATATGGCGTGAGTTGCTGAAACTCTGTCATCTGGTGTGGCACGCAGAAGGGCGGCTGTTGTGCGAGGAGGGTTGTGACAAAAGCCGGCAGAGGAGTCGTCGGTTTGAGGGTATCCACTAACCACAACGAGAAGGCTTCACTCTTACGAGGAAGGATGGATGGTTCGACATTATGGTCAACGGAGGAGGAGCTGTTACCTTGTCCTTCGGCAAACCACCCTTCAGTCCCAAGCAGGTATTTAACTCATTCATATATAATTTATTCGTGCATAGTAAGGTAACCTTGAGGGGTAGAGTGCATAAGGACAGTTGTGAGACCTGCGATGATGTATGGAGCAGAGACATAGGTAATAAAGAAGACAACAAGAGAAAAAACTGGATGTGGCAGAGATGAGGAATGTTGAGATGGATGTGTGGGGTGACAAGAAGAGATAAGATCAGAAACGAGGTAATTAGAGGTCCCTCAAAAGTTAGAGAAATATCAGATAAGATGCAAGAAAGTAGACTAAGATGGTATGGTCATGTCGTTAGGAGGGATGAACAGTACGTTGGGAGGAGGGGTGATGGAAATTGATATACAGGGTAGGAGGAGGAGGGGGAGACCAAAGCGTAGGTGGATGGATTGCATTAATGACGACCCTGAGGTCTAAAGGTTTGATGGGTGATGAGTTATGGGACATGAATATATGGAGAACACTGGCCAGATACATCGACCCCACATAAATGTGGGAAAAGATGTAGACGAAGAAGAAGAAGTAAGGTAACCTTAAGCCTCAATAATGGACAAGATTAAGTCCATGCCTCAGCAACTTCTAATACAAGACTTTTACCATGAAAAATTTCTATCTTGGCACTTGAAGAACTATCAGTTAACATGCTTTTTTTTCTACTAGAGATAATATTAAGCATATCTATTGAATACGTTAGACTCCGTCTGAATTCAGACGGTTAGAGTAACCTTAGCTATTCACTTTCCAAAGGCACTTGTGGTCTTGGTATAGTTCAATAAATTCCCCCCAGATCTTGGGTTATCCATATATCCCTTCATCGTAGTAACAGAAAAAAAAATTCCATTTGGCAATGGGTATTATATTACAATACTACGAGTATGCTAATAAGTAGACATGTAATTGAACTTAAAGAATTCCTAGGAAATGAAGATTACCTTGAGTTAACAGATACGTATAAAATTATAATAATAATCATACTGTAATAAAAATTTTAACAATTAATGTTATTAATATAGTAGTAATAGTAACACTCGATACAGGATCGTTATTATCGCATCATCACCATATTTGTATTCCTTACGATGAGAATAATTAATTCTTACTTAGAAATCAAAGAAGGCGATATCTATTTACATAAAGACTGGCTAGTGTTAAGGATAATTGCATTAAATCAAGTTTGATTAGTGTGTGAGCAGTAACTATTTGTCCAAAAGAGAACTATATAGTTTGCAACAGAGATGTCTATACAGTGCAGAGGCACAAAGACCAAACAAAGGCCACAATTCTACCCCTACATTCTCAGACTTGACGTTTGCAGTGCTGGACACCATGTGGAATTTCAGGATACGACTGACTTAGCACACTTGCTTGCCCGAACCCACGCACGCATTTCCATGATGTGCCTCGAAACGCGCATAAACTGTACTGCACAATCCAGCCTTGCCAACTACTCAAATAGATTGACATGTGCGCTTATATGCAGTTATACAATATGGAATATTATTCTTATGAAGTCTTCGTCTTTCAGAGAAGAGAGTAAACTTGAATCGGTCCTACCCATCCAGAGACTGTGTAGGGAACAATGAAAACACTCATTAAGCATATACATTATTGCATGACTTAGGCATGTATCTGGAAAAAAGTTAAGGGACTCTCCTCTTCTAGATGCTCTTGGAACACATGACAATGTTCTCAGCTTTTAAAGGGTTCTATTGCCATCCTGTACAAGCGACTGATGTAATGATAATAAAGTTAGCATTTTATATTACAAAGTCGGCAGTTGTGTTGGCTATCCGTAATGGTAGCAACGT
>JAXCGZ010019934.1:0-2500 GCA_037179515.1 Halocaridina rubra
TCTATAAATATCTCCAAATTAAAGGAGCATCAAACAGGCAAGTGGGACAAAAATTCAACTTGTAAACAAATTTATCCATCAGCTTGAAAATACTATCACTGAAAAAATAGATGATTTTCTCTTTTTTATTTTTATTATAAAGCTCCAAAGAAAAGTGAATATATTTTCCATAATGAAAGAACAGGATGAGAGCATACATGTCAATGCAGAGGCAGTTTACTTGATATCCGGAGGCACAATTCAAGTGTCTTTCACACCTGTAAGAGATATAATGTTTTTATCTAGCTAGGTAATAGTTATGAGAGAGCCTGTAAACCGGATCACCAACATGAATGTATGGCTGGAACTATGTGATATGTCTTTTCCTATGAGAGCGACTTTGTTCTGGATTGGCTACGCCTCTATTGGAGAGAGATTTATGACATTAAAGAGATGTGAACGTTTATTGGTTTGTGAGCCCATATTTACAAGCATTTTAGCTGCAGTAAATCCAGAAGTAGTAGTTGACAATTATGTCAGCTGCCACATTCTACTACATAAAGCTGCATTTATGAACTTACACTGTGGACACTAATATGATATTTGAAATGTGCCTAAATAGTTACTAATAATAATGCAAATTAAAATTCTTCAACATTTCCACACATGGCTAATCAGTTAGTAAGCTTAGAGCATTGTTCCACACAAGAAGGAAACAGAATCTATAATGTATGACAGCAAAAGCAGAGTCACATCTACAGAAGCACGTGAAAGGCCTACTCCCTTGGTGCTATAGGAGACTTGGAAAGCCATTTAAAGCTTTGCACACAATTAATTATGGAAAATAGAGCTCAAAATTGGTGATATATATTAAAGAATTATGACACGAAAAAATGATGATTTTGGGCTATCTTTTATGTTGTTTATATTTTGATATTAATAGATTTGCAAATCCGTTGGAATGAGCTTCCATACAGAAACGTTTGTGCAAAGGACTTAAGTAATGATGATGTTCCAAAATATATTGACCAATATATTGGTAAGCTTCTCTCACCAGAAAAATCAGCAAGTTACGGATCCAGCTACATAGAAAACGAAAACTGAAATGCCATAGAAAACGAAAATATAATAGCGACTTAAATATTAATAATTGACATACTGGTCCCGAAAAAATTCCTAGATTGTAAAATTATTATCCAATTTTTCACCCATATTACTAAATCTACAAACCAAAGAAAATTGAGATAGTAATAAAAAAAAAACCTGTTAGTGTAAAGTATAGAGTAGTGTGCGAAATAATTTTGTATGTATATTAATGGACAATTTACTGACGAGCGCAAGAATATCTCATTTGTAATTACCTAATTGTAAATACCTAAGTGTGCTTATGGGAAAGAACCCTATGCTTGTAGCTGTTATATTTCTAACCTGTTCAAGATAAGTAGATGGTTGTAAAGCTCTATGAAACTCTATAATTGTGTATGATGTGTAGTCATTATAATACATATCCCATTCTCGTCGTTAATGTTATAGAGATGATGTGGGGTGGATTTGTATACACAACTAAACTGTAACTGATTTTATTTCGTTACGCCATTAGTAGAAGAGTATAAATTCTAAAACTAAACAAAATATATAAATGACATAAGAACAGTCAATAGTACTGGATAATACTGAAACATTTAATAAAAGGATCGAAACCCATATATGAAGGATCGAAACATACTATTTGTTGTTGTCAAACCTAAATAATAGAAAGCACTTTCTGAGTGTACAATATAATACTTAACACTAGGTAAAGTGGCATCTAAGACACAACAGTAGCTCCCTGTTTCCTGGCCGGTTCCAATTTTGTACTCACTGATACTTATCATACTTGTCCTTAAAACTATGGATAGCGTTAGCATAAACTACCTCCTTGCTTAGCCAGTTCTAATCATTAACTACTCTTTCACTAAAAAAGTACTTCCGGATAAACTGGGGAATACTCACCACATTGCTGTCAACTCGAGAGGGCATTCCTCATGATTGGCCAATTGGAGATACCCTAACCTAACCAAACCTAGCTTAAACTTACGATCTAACCTATCTCCAGTTTCTTAATTATGAGAAGTATTATCTCCAGTGGGCCAATCGTAAGGAGTGCCCTCTCGAGTTGACGGCAATAAGGTGCGTCTTCTCCAGTTTATCCGTACTTCCTTACATCCTGCAAAGAAGTTTTCTTATGAAGCTATGACCTCTAGTTCTAGAGCCAGCCCTATCAAAATATCGATCCCTATCCACTCTGTCATGACCATGAAGAAATTTAAAAACCATCACCATATCCTCCTTCATTCTTCTAGCTTCGCGTGATGGCAAGTCAAATTACCTCAGCCTCTTCTCATAAATGAGATTGCGTATTTCTGGCACCAGATTCGTGGCATGTCTCGTTATTTTTGACCATCTTGATTATGTGTATTTTAAAATGCGGATTCCAAACGGGGGCTGCATATTCAAGCTTTAGCCTTGCATAGGTTACAAA
>JAXCGZ010019934.1:7500-10000 GCA_037179515.1 Halocaridina rubra
AAAGATGTCATACATTTCTTGTACAGATTTGTTGTAAAATAAGGTTCTCCAGTCAATAACTGCAAAAAGCTCATTCATTTTGATGTAATCTCCTTTCGGATAGTTCCTCCTCATGTCCTCAGTGCCTCTACTCTCAGGAAGAATATCTTCAATGATATACTCCATCAACAACACACAGTGGTCACTCTTTCCAATTGGTGGTTCATACTCAATTTTTTCAATATCCAACACATTATCTGTGAACACTAGATCAAGTAGTGATGGCTCATCCCCACCCCTGGCCCTTGTTGGTTCCATTACATGTTGGTGTAGGAAATTCCCTTGTACGCAATCTAGGAATCTTGCCCCGAATGAGTCCTCACCACTGTGTGGGTCAAGATTTATCCAATCTATCTCTTTATGATTAAAGTCTCCCATAATCAAAATCCTACATTTTTTTTCCCGTGCCATGTTAACAACTGAGTTTATGACTTCAATAGTACCTATATGACTTTCCTCATAAACTTCAAGCCTATTTTGGTTCCTTGGTGGGTTGTATACAACAGTTATTATAATGCTCTCTGACCCAGTATTTATGCGAGCAACAAGAAATTCCTTGAACTCACTTTCTATAGCCAAGTTTATTTCTTCAACTTGAATCCTTTCACTTATGAGCAGTGCTATCCCTCCACCAGTCCTCTCAGATCTTTCAACCCTTAGTATTCTGAAACCCTTAGGAAAAACTGTGACACTGTTTATGTCCTCACTCAACTTAGTCTCTGTAATTGCTACTATATCTGCCTTACTGTTGTGAATCCTATCTTTTAATTCTACTGCCTTACCAGCTAATCCATCAGCATTTGTGTATAACAATCTTAATGAGGCCCCATCCCCTGATCTTCTGTCATTATCTTCTTTATCTCCCCTTTGTCTGGAAGAACTCTGTAATGAAAATTTTTCTTCTCTTCTTCATTTCTTTCATCATTTAACCTTCTTGCCTCTTGCAACAAGTTTTTGATCTTTCCCATCTCTTCCTGTGTTCTGTATTGTCTAATGAACACTTCTTTGAATTCTTGAAGGTCTTTTAGACTTTTTTTTTCTCAACAATATTTCCCTACATGTTTCCCCTCTCTCAAAGGTTACTTTTGTTGGTCTCGGCTTTCCTTCCCTCGAATATTTACCTAGTTGGTGTATGTTTACAATATCCTCAGGACCACATACTACTCCAAGCTTTCTTATCAGGTCTACAACCCTAGCTTTATTTTCTTCAAGTCTCCCCTGCCATGTTGGCTCCTGGGACTCGCTTATGCCTGAGATTACCACTGTCTTCTCCTTATCAAGTGCCTGTCTGATGAGTGGGTTTGCCCTTTCCATCACAACGTCTTTCAATTTTTCGATTACTGTCTCTTTATAGTCAACTGTTTGTATGTTTTCCAGTGCCACCACCTTTACAGCCTCTTTTACTGCCACATTCCCCTTTAGTGCATCAGCAAAGGAAGTTTTCATGGCATCATTTTCCATATTCAGCTCCTGGAACTCTTTTCTGAACTGTTCAATGTTTTCCTTAATCTGGACATTCCAAGCAGCAATCTCGTCTCTCTCAGAAGAGAGCAGTGAACTAACATCTAATTCCTTTAGGTTGTCATTCAGCTGTTTGTTTTTATCTTCTTGTTTAGAAAGTCTAGATTCTAGTTGACTCTTTTCCCCTTCCAGCTTCTTTATTCTTTTTTCTAGTTCCTTTCTCTCCTGCCCTTGTGCTTTATTTGCTTCCTCCAAAGATCTTATTTGCTCTCTGAGTGTTTCATTCTCTTTCATTTCTCCATCCATATTCTGAATTTTATCATCAAGGCTTATAACCATTTCCTCTAAATTTTTGATTTTCTGTTTGAGTCTCCTGATGGCTACCCCTCCTACCGACCCATGGATGGGAGAGGTTTGGGACAGAGATGGCGTCATTTTTATGTTCTCCCTCTCACAGAATATAGAAAGAAGATGAGAAAGAGGAAAAAAAAAAGAGAAAAACTTTTAATTAAGCTTCACACCGAATTTTTATATCTCCATATAAGTGCTATTTAGTGACTCAGTTTATCTCTTTTCTGGTAACACACATCTTAACTTAAAAACTTGACCATGGTAATTTAAGGATAAAAAGAAAAAGAAAAAAAAATGCAACAAAACAAAAGTCAAACCTGAAGGAAAAATTCGAACCTGTGTCTGAGGTGGCACCCACCTGTTTCTGCTATATATTCTTCCTAACTGATAAACTCACTTGCTAACCAAGGTATGTTATCACAAGATTAGACTTTACATTTAACTCAATATATATACAAAATAAAAACAAAATAGTAAAAGAGAAAGCTAAAAGAAAAGCAAAAAAAAAAAATGAAGAAAATAAGACAGCTGTACTACTTGGCAACTTAACTCAGTACTGTTGACAGGTGGATATTTTTTTTTTTTTACTTATTCAATTATTTCGTGTATCAAACTAACTAACAAGTTAATATAAATGGGAAGGATACTG
>JAXCGZ010019934.1:15000-20000 GCA_037179515.1 Halocaridina rubra
ATTCAAGTCGAAGAAATAAACTTGGCTATAGAAAGTGAGTTCAAGGAATTTCTTGTTGCTCGCATAAATACTGGGTCAGAGAACATTATAATAACTGTTGTATACAACCCACCAAGGAACCAAAATAGGCTTGAAGTTTATGAGGAAAGTCATATAGGTACTATTGAAGTCATAAACTCAGTTGTTAACATGGCACGGGAAAAAAAATGTAGGATTTTGATTATGGGAGACTTTAATCATAAAGAGATAGATTGGATAAATCTTGACCCACACAGTGGTGAGGACTCATTCGGGGCAAGATTCCTAGATTGCTTACAAGGGAATTTCCTACACCAACATGTAATGGAACCAACAAGGGCCAGGGGTGGGGATGAGCCATCACTACTTGATCTAGTGTTCACAGATAATGTGTTGGATATTGAAAAAATTGAGTATGAACCACCAATTGGAAAGAGTGACCACTGTGTTTTGTTGATGGAGTATATCATTGAAGATATTCTTCCTGAGAGTAGAGGCACTGAGGACATGAGGAGGAACTATCCGAAAGGAGATTACATCAAAATGAATGAGCTTTTTACAGTTCTTGACTGGAGAACCTTATTTTACAACAAATCTGTACAAGAAATGTATGACATCTTTTGTGAGAAATATGGGAAGATAGTAGATTGCTGCATACCTGTCACCAAAGTAGGTGTAATTCATGCCAGAGAGAAATGGTTCGATAATGGGTGTAAAAGAGCTAAGGAGTGGAGAGACAAATGCTGGAAAAGGTATAGGAGGAGAAAAAACATAAATGCCTGGCAAACCTACAAAAGAGCAAGAAATGACTACCAAAGTAAAAGGAGAGAGGCAGAGAGAAACTATGAGAGGGACATCACCAGGAAGGCTAAAGAAAATCCCAAGCTTTTCCACAACTTTATCAGAGGAAAACTGAAGGTAAAAGAACAGGTTTTAAGGCTAAAGAGAGAGGATGGAAGCATCATTGAGACGGATGAAGAGATCTGCAAAGAATTGAACAAGGAGTTTCAGTCAGTATTTACAGTAGAAAATACCCCACCTCCTCAGATTGCAGTGATAGAAGCTCAAGGGGCGGTATTAGAGAACATCAACCTTACAGCCACAGAGGTATGCAAAGCGCTGATGGATTTAGATGTTCATAAAGCTATAGGTCCTGATGACATATCCCCTCATGTGCTTAAAAAGTGCGCAAACACCATATCAGTGGCACTAAGTATCATATTTAAAAAGTCACTGGAGTCAGGGGAGATTCCAAGATGCTGGAAACAAGCAAATGTGATACCTATCTTCAAAAAGGGAAGGAGGGATACGGCTCTGAACTATAGACCAGTTTCCTTGACCAGCATAGTTTGCAAAGTTATGGAGAAACTACTAAGGAAACATATCTCTCTTCACTTGGAATCCTTCAACTTTTTGTCAGTGATGCAACATGGCTTCAGAGAAGGTAGATCAACAGTAACAAACTTATTAGAGTTTTATGATGAGGTAAGCCAAATCTTACAGGAAAGAGAGGGCTGGGCAGATTGCACATTCCTAGACTTCCAGAAAGCGTTTGACACTCTTCCACATGGGAGACTTATTAGGAAGCTGCAATCAATGGCTAGAATTGGTGGAAATGTTTTGGAATGGATAAAAACTTACTTAGAAGGAAGGGAACAGAGGGTTAGAGTAAGACACTCAGTGTCTGAATGGAGAAGAGTTAGTAGTGGAGTTCCACAGGGTTCAGTTTTAGGGCCACTTTTGTTCCTTGTATATGTAAATGACCTACCAGAGTCTGTAAATCCATTCATGAATATGTTTGCAGATGATGCAAAGATTGTGAAGAAAGTAAAAAACGAGAACAATGGTAGAGAACTTCAGGAGGATCTAAATAATCTGCATGAGTGGTCAGAAAAGTGGCTAATGAAATTCAATACTTCAAAATGTAAGGTAATGAGAATGGGTACAAGTGCAAGAAGGCCCAAGCTTGACTACTCGGTGGCTGGAGTACAACTTCAAGAGACAGAAAATGAGAGAGATCTAGGAGTAAACATACTGGCAGATTTGTCTCCAGAAATACATATAAATGGCATAGTAAGGGCAGCATATGCATTCTTATCAAATGTAAGGGTAGCCTTCAGGCACATGGACAAGGAAATGTTCAGAAATATTTATGTAACCTATGTGAGGCCAAAACTCGAATATGCAGCCCCCTTTTGGAATCCGCACTTGAAAAAGCACATAGCTAAGCTTGAAAAAGTTCAAAGATATGCCACAAAACTGGTGGCAGAAATACGCAATCTCAGTTATGATGAGAGGCTGAGGGAATTAGACTTACCATAACTGGAAGCTACAAGAGTGAGGGGGGATATGGTGACAGTCTTTAAATTCCTTCATGGTTATGATAGAGTGGATAGGGATCGATATTTTGATATGGCTGGCTCTAGAACTAGAAGTCATAGTTTGAAGCTTCGTAAGAAAACTTCTTTGCAGGATGTAAGAAAATACATTTTCAGTGTAAGAGTAGTTGATAATTGGAATTGGCTAAGCGAGGAGGTAGTTAATGCTATCTCAATCCATAGTTTTAAGGACAGGCATGATAAGTATCACTAAGTATAAAATGGAACCGATGAGGAGACGGGAAGATACGAGCTTTGGGCTCTTTCCCGTAAACACAATTAGGTAATCACAATTAGATAATCACACACAATGGATAGATTGGATAAATCTTGACCCACACAGTGGTGAAGACCCATTCGGGGCAAGATTCCTAGATTGTGTACAAGGGAATTTTCTACACCAACATGTAATTGAACCAACAAGGGCCAGGGGTGGGGATGAGCCATCACTACTTGATCTAGTGTTCACAGATAATGTGTTGGATATTGAAAAAATTGAGTATGAACCACCAATTGGAAAGAGTGACCACTGTGTGTTGTTGATGGAGTATATCATTGAAGATATTCTTCCTGAGAGTAGAGGCACTGAGGACATGAGGAGGAACTATCCGAAAGGAGATTACATCAAAATGAATGAGTTTTTTACAGTTATTGACTGGAGAACCTTATTTTACAACAAATCTGTACAAGAAATGTATGACATCTTTTGTGAGAAATATGGGAAGATAGTAGATTGCTGCATACCTGTCACCAAAGTAGGTGTAATTCATGCCAGAGAGAAATGGTTCGATAATGGGTGTAAAAGAGCTAAGGAGTGGAGAGACAAATGCTGGAAAAGGTATAGGAGGAGAAAAAACATAAATGCCTGGCAAACCTACAAAAGAGCAAGAAATGACTACCTAAGTAAAAGGAGAGAGGCAGAGAGAGACTATGAGAGGGACATCACCAGGAAGGCTAAAGAAAATCCCAACCTTTTCCACAGCTTTACCAGAGGAAAACTGAAGGTAAAAGAACAGGTTTTAAGGCTAAAGAGAGAGGATGGAAGCATCACTGAGACGGATGAAGAGATCTGCAAAGAATTGAACAAGGAGTTTCAGTCAGTATTTACAATAGAAAATACCCCACCTCCTCAGATTGCAGTGATAGAAGCTCAAGGGCCGGTATTAGAGAACACCAACCTTACAGCCACAGAGGTATGCAAAGCGCTGATGGATTTAGATGTTCATAAAGCTACAGGTCCTGATGACATATCCCCTCATGTGCTTAAAAAATGCGCAAACTCAATATCAGTGGCACTAAGTATCATATTTAAAAAGTCACTGGAGTCAGGGGAGATTCCAAGATGCTGGAAACAAGCAAATGTGATACCTATCTCCAAAAAGGGAAGGAGGGATATGGCTCTGAACTATAGACCAGTTTCCTTGACCAGCATAGTTTGCAAAGTTATGGAGAAACTACTAAGGAAACATATCTCTCTTCACTTGGAATCCTTCAACTTTTTGTCAGTGAGGCAACATGGCTTCAGAGAAGGTAGATCAACAATAACAAACTTATTAGAATTTTATGATGAGGTAAGACGAATCTTACAGGAAAGAGAGGGCTGGGCAGATTGCATATTCCTAGACTTCCAGAAAGCATTTGACACTGTTCCACATGGGAGACTTATTAGGAAGCTGCAATCAATGGCTAGAATTGGTGGAAATGTTTTGGAATGGATAAAAACTTACTTAGAAGGAAGGGAACAGAGGGTTAGAGTAAGACATTCAGTGTCTGAATGGAGAAGAGTTAGTAGTGGAGTTCCACAGGGTTCAGTTTTAGGGCCACTTTTGTTCCTTGTATATGTAAATGACCTACCAGAGTCTGTAAATTCATTCCTGAATATGTTTGCAGATGATGCAAAGATTGTGAAGAAAGTAAAAAAACGAGAACAATGGTAGAGAACTTCAGGAGGATCTAAATAATCTGCATGAGTGGTCAGAAAAGTGGCTAATGAAATTCAATACTTCAAAATGTAAGGTAATGAGAATGGGTACAAGTGCAAGAAGGCCCAAGCTTGACTACTCGGTGGCTGGAGTACAACTTCAAGAGACAGAAAATGAGAGAGATCTAGGAGTAAACATACTGGCAGATTTGTCTCCAGAAATACATATAAATGGCATAGTAAGGGCAGCATATGCATTCTTATCAAATGTAAGGGTAGCCTTCAGGCACATGGACAAGGAAATGTTCAGATATATTTATGTAACCTATGTGAGGCCAAAACTCGAATATGCAGCCCCCTTTTGGAATCCGCACTTGAAAAAGCACATAGCTAAGCTTGAAAAAGTTCAAAGACATGCCACGAAACTGGTGGCAGAAATACGCAATCTCAGTTATGATGAGAGGCTGAGGGAATTAGACTTACCATAACTGGAAGCTAGAAGAGTGAGGGGGGATATGGTGACAGTCTTTAAATTCCTTCATGGTTATGATAGAGTGGATAGGGATCGATATTTTGATATGGCTGGCTCTAGAACTAGAGGTCATAGTCTGAAGCTTCGTAAGAAAACTTCTTTGCAGGATGTAAGAAAATACTTTTTCAGTGTAAGAGTAGTTGATAATTGG
>JAXCGZ010019934.1:25000-27500 GCA_037179515.1 Halocaridina rubra
TTATTATTATTATTATTATTAGTTCCGATTTTACGTCACGGACTCCCTTTTCAACCAAGATGCAATGCAAATCAGAAATCAAATACAAAAAGAGCTAAAAATGAGTAGGTATGATATGACTCTCCGGGAACGTTATAAAGCAGAAAAGAAACGTGTCAGATCTCTCATCAATGTAAGTAAAAAAAGACTTTTACAAACAACAATTTAATGACTCTAGACATGATACATCAGCAACATGGAAAGTGATAAGAAGCATGATACCAAATGAAAAGAGTACCTCAGAAAGTTATGAAAATATTACAGAGTTGATAGACAAAGCGGAAAACTTTAATAACTATTTTGCTAACGTTGGCAAAAATACATATGAAAAAAATCAAGAAAACATCAACTCAGTGAATATGAGTAATTACTTAAATGTTAATTCTTCCAATGTAAACACAAGAAAATACTTCAAGATAAATCCTATGGATTGTGCTACCCTAATTCTTACCATATAGAGCCTAAGAAACTGGCTCTTATGGTTCAGATGGTATAGCATTTCAATTCATCAAAGATGCTCTACCCATGATTGTATCTTATATTCTAACTATTATGAACACTTCCATTGTTATTAAAAAGTTTACTGACTCTTGGAAAAAAATCACATGTAATACCTCTGCATAAAAAGGGGGACAGAGAAGATGTGACAAGCTATCGTCCCATTTCCCTGATACCCATTTTCTCTAAAATATTAGAAAAAATTATTGCAAGCCAATTTATGTCATATTTAGAGTCAAATAGATTATTATCTATTAACCAATATGGTTTCAGACCGAAACTCTCGACGGAAGCTGCACTACTCAAAGTTACAAATAGTATCTATAATAATAATGATATTAAAAAAATATCTCTGTTGTACTATTAGACTTATCAAAAGCCTTCGACAGTGTAAACCATGAAATTCTTATAAGTAAATGTACTAACCTAAATATTGATCCGAGCTGGTTTAGAGAGTATCTATATAATCGCAGTCTATACGTCTTAGTAACATTATATCTATGCCAAAAAAATGTATCAATTGGTGTTCCACAGGGATCAGTACTTGGTCCTATCCTCTTCCTCCATTTACGTAAATGATGTATCTTCTTTCATTTCTGACTGTCTAGTCGTACAATATGCAGATGACACTCAACTACTCCTTAGTGGTGATATTAATAATCTCCCAGAGCTAACCTTAAGAGCGGAAAACATTCTGTCAAAAATTAAAACCTATTTTCAAGAAATTGGGCTGTTAATTAGCAAAAGTAAAACACAATCATTGTTTATTGGTTCAAGGTTCCATATAGCACAAATTCCAGAAAACACAACAATTAATTTTTGCGGCAATATTATTACACCTAGCAAAACAGTCAAAACCTAGAAATTCACTTTGATAACTACATGTTTGATTCCCACATAGATAAAGTATACAAAAAGGTTTCAGGAACATTAATGTACTTATCACGTATAAAAGACAATTTTGAGACTACCACTCGAATAACTGTTGTTGAAAATCTAGCCCTAAGTCACATTAATTACTGCACAACTGTTTGGGGAGCTACCACTAAGACTCAGATAAACAGAATACAGAAGCTTATCAATTTTGCAGCTCGAGTTGCCATGGGAAGAATAAGAAAATATGACCACATCACACCAGCTCTCAATAAACTTGGGTGGCTGCGGGCAGAAAACAAGGTCGCTTATGCTACTTATGTTTTTGTATACAAAATTTTGGACCATCATTATCCTAGCTGGCTATTTGATTTAAAAACAGTAAGGGATATAAGGGGAACCAACACAAGACAGAGCAGTGAGCTCTTTATTCAGAGAACAAACACAGAAGCAGGTTCAAAGATGATCACTATTAATAGGCCAACACTCTGGAACAATATTCCAGAGCATCTTAAAAATGCATCCTCCTTTACAGGTTTCAAAGCAAACTATATAGTTTGCTTTTGGACATATAGTTGCTGCTCACAAATAAACTAAACTTAATGATATAATGCGATTTCCTCTAACACTAACCTCTCTATGTGTAAACTGATATCGACTTCTCTGTTCTCTAAGTTAAGAACTAATTATTCTCATTGTACGGAATGGTAATGGTGCCAAATAAAAACGATACTGTAGCGAGTGTTATTATTACTACTTTATTATTAACATTATTGTTAACATTTTTATTACAGCATTATTATTTTCTAAAAAAGCTACATTTTATTTAACTGCATGTATTACTCTCTTACTTATTAGTTCAATTACATGTCTACTTATAAGTTACCTTTACTTTTAGAAGAATAACCATTGTACAAAAATGGAAATAAATGTTTGTTTGTTTGTTCTTGCGAATGACTTGTTTTGGCAGATGTATTCGTTACCCTGAGTGCATACCCTTGCTAACCTCAGATCGTGACGGGGCGCAAACCCTCGGCCTGACACCTCAGAGTCGCAGACGCTACCACTTGAGCCACGGGGACTACAGACA
>JAXCGZ010019935.1:0-5000 GCA_037179515.1 Halocaridina rubra
GGGCACTCCCAATGATATTGCAGTTGTTAAACATCACAATCTATATTTGGTCATGTACAAATCAAATATACGCTTCCTGTTCTCATTATTATATATGACGAATTTTAGGAATTAATTCATTTTGGTGTTTTTATTTTATAGATATTCGATATTTTGCACTTGTAGACCGCGGTAACTCAGCGATAGAATGCTCTAATCGGGAGTAGACGGGGCCCCCGTTCGATCCCGTGGGGTGTTAGGAAGGGCATCCAGCCTTGATTCCCCAGCTGCAATCTGTCTGTGCCCAATCCCTTCATGGGGACCAACAGTGAATCATATAACGCAAAAACATAAGTTTTGCCATTTTCTTGTGTTATTAAATATTTTTTCTGTAGTTTTTATATAGAAATTATATTTTTTCCTTTTTTAATTATATTTCACATGCTAAATCTACGTATGAGATCAGTGGTTCAGTGCGGGTGTAGATATGCTTCTAACGCAGGTTCATTCCCACCGGGGAACGTTCGGAGGGATATTCAATCGTAATCCTTCAACTTTAACACGTCTGTATATGCACCTCCAATGGAATAGGGACTAATTCTGATGCATGAAATGGGTAGTCTCCGTGGCAAAATGGTAGCGTCCGCGACTCTAAGGCGGCAGGTTAAGGGTTCGCGCCCCGTCACGGACTGAGGTTAGTAAGGGCATACACTCAGGGTAACGACTACATCTGCCAAAGCAAGTCCTTCGCAAGAAGGCAACCGTCCTAGCCCATAGTAGAAAAGGGAATCCGTGACGTAAAACCGGAACTTTCTGATGCATAAAATGGCACATTATTATATACAATGATTATGTATATGTGTACTGCAGACCATTATGTATTATGTCACACGAACTTTTATGAGTTCCGTCATTCATATGACGAAATACAGAATTCAGTCTTCCTAATTCATTTTTTCATTCCATTTTTAGAGCAGCACAATTGAATTATCTATACTTCCCATCTCTATTAATATATTTTTGGTGTGTTAATAACATTTTAGTGCTGTGAGATTTATAAAATAAGAGGATTGTCTCTCTAGTAATCGGTATTGAAGAGTCATTTTTAGAAAATTGCATGACCTATTTAAGGGAAAAATATATTTATATGTGCAATTCTCTTGGATTATGTGCATGTACGTATGTATGTATGCATCCATGTATTCATAAATAGATGGATGGATGGATGGGTATTTTTGTATGTTTGTATGTATGTATATATTCTAATGTGTATGACTCTAGAAAAACACTAAATGTTAGAGAATTTGATAAATTACTTATTGGACATGTGTGCAGTCCTAGAAAGCCATCGTAAAAACCATTTTAAAGTTACTAGAAAAAAATAAAAACTGGAGAGTCTCCCTGTATAGGGCTCTTTTATAGTGCCATATGTTCTCCCGCATCGTGGCACTTATCCATTGTAACACGAAACTGCCAGATTTTCAAGTAAAAAAATGAGGACGGGAAGGAAATCCCATTAAATGTGAGAAAAAGTGCCGGGAGGAAAAATATAAAGGGGGTCAACAAGTCTTTCCTGAACGAGGAATATACATGTGAGAGTGAGTGCCGTGCTTCGAAATTTTATACGCGTAAAAAAACGTATAAAACCCTCTCTCTCTCTCTCTCTCTCTCTCTCTCTCTCTCTCTCTCTCTCTCTAGCTGAGAAATTTACACAAATTGTGAACTATTTCCTCTCTCTCTCTCTCTCTCTCTCTCTCTCTCTCTCTCTCTCTCCTCTCTCTCTCTCTCTCTCCCCATAGCTGAGAAATTTGCACAAATTGTGAACTCTCTCTCTCTCTCTCTCTCTCCTCTCTCTCTCTCTCTCTCTCTCTCTCTCTCTCTCTCTCTCTCTCTCTCTCTCTCTCTCTCTCTCTCTCTCTCTCTCCATAAATGACGAGCCCAAAGTAACTGCAAACTCTCTTTGTTTTCCCTTGCTAGATTCGTTTTTCATGTGTTACACCCATCATTGAAATCTTCTAGCGACGTCTTAAATAGTCTGATCATATCCAAATTCGGATTTTATTAATTAAGGGAAATATATCAAACAACAGCTTCTCTCTTCTATATATGTAAACTTACGATTATGTGTGTAGCTTTCACCTTATGTTTGCTGTTGTTTGCTGTTGTTTGCTGTTTTATGCGTCAATGTTAATCCTCACTCGAATGGGGGTGGACACAGACAGGTTGAAATTGGAGAATATTGTCGCCAGAGTAATTTAGATAAACAATGCTCTATTCATGAGGAATGAATTACATTTTAAGAGGAATTAAAGTTTATTTTGTCAATTTATATATATATATATATATATATATTATATATATATATATATATATATATATATATATATATATATATATATATATGTATAAACCTTTGCTGTAGATCTGATTTAAAAATGCATCTTTTTGGAAGCTCGATATATTGTGTCATGGTTTAATAAACATGAAATTTAATTAGACTTTAATATGCTCTACATTTTAGAACATGATAGGCATAGTCATAGATTTTATTGCCAAATATTTAGTATACATACAAGAATAAATATGTACATTATATTCAGAGGCACTAGCCTGCTGAGCAAGAGCTCCTTGGCAGGCAGTTTCATATACATTTCACATAAATTAAAGTATGACGGCAATAGTTAATGAAAGCTCCAATATAGCAATCTCATACTTATTTTGTAATAAAACGAAACAGTAGCCTGACCTTAACCTGGACATAATGATACACTAATACTGTATTAATTATTAATCAACAGCTGCTTGATTTTGCCTAGTAAATAAATGCTGTTTGAGTTTCTTTTTAAATAAAGTTGTGCCAGTTATAGTTTTTAAATATTCTGGTAATGCATTCCAGCATTTTGGGCCAAAACAGTGAATAGGGGACTCGAACTTTCGTGGCAAACTACAAACTCATGTTGCCCTTAGCCAACTGAGTTGCAACAGTAGACAAAAATCTGACGTGGCTCAGTTGATTAAGGTAGCAGGAGTTTGTAGCATGCGACGCGAGTTCAGTTCCCCTTGATGTCCTAATAAATTCTCGCGGATAACAGTACTGTTAACATCACGGTTTCATGTTGAATATATATATATATATATATATATATATATATATATATATATATATATATATATATATATATATATATATATATATATATATATATATATATATTATAGTAAAGATTAATTTTACAATCAAATTTAACTCCTCCAATGGCGGACCTTTGAGCGTGGCACTATAGTAGGGGAAATGAGTGCCAAGTGAAAAATGGCTCCCCTACCTTGATCTCCCATTTCCGTGTCAGTATTTTTGTGTGAGAAGGAGAGGGGGGAGTCTTTTCTTAAAGCCAGTGATGCCAATGCTGTCTGCTCTTGTACTCCTTTTGCTGTTGTTAGAAAAAGACCTTTACAAGTTTATTGTTTACCGTTTATGTGTCACTGTTAATCCCCTTTCGAATTGGTTAGACATATAAGTTTCGAGCTGGGGAATTAAAGCTGAATGCCCCTCCTAACGCCCCACAGTGGACTCGAACCCGCGGTAGTCACTGCCCTATTCGCACGTTATACGCTAAGCTACTGTTGTCCTTACATTAAAGGGAATGGTAATACTAGAAATAGGAAAAAATAATTTAGTAGATGATATATTATGTACATACAGGACCTCTGGCAACCCTGATTTAGAAACGAGAGGACACCCTGATCGATAAAAGCTAATGAACATTATTTTGTTTAATTCAATGTCAGTTTTTATGATAGCTTCTGTTTAACAAGCAGTGGCAACAATGTTCCTGCACCTGTTCCAAAAGTAACACCGGAAGCCTAGACGAATTTCTGTCTTAATCTAAGGTAGCTTTTGCATGCTACTGCAGTACTTTTCAGCTTTCATGTGTAATGACACACTTTAAGAGGTAGGTAATGATCAGTTATAGTGCATTAAAAACATACGCGACGTAAGTAATTTCCTTTTACACGACGTAAATAATGAAAACATGAGATAACTGGGACTGTGAGCTCGTTTGAAATTGAAATTATTACAGGTTTAGTTGATTTAATCTGAATAGGACTCTGTGTTTGTAATGGGTTGAACTGTCTTACATGAGCTCAGTAGTAGATCATGTAAGTCAGGAAGCGACTAAGGCGGGTTTGATCCACTGCGCGGTGATAGGAAGGGTATCCAGATTTCATCCCTCAGCTCTAGCCTGTCTGTGTTCACTCTGATATGATTAAGGAGTAATTGTGACACTAAAACGATGCTGTAATCGTTTTTCTTCGCATATTAAGCTTATTTTTACCTATCAGTAAACTGGATACATGAATGTTGATAAATGTATAAAAGTAACACATCCAGTAGTACAGAGCGACAGGTTTTACAACTCCATAGGTGAAGGACCACCCAGTGAGGCGATAGGAAGGGCATCCAGCCTTATTTCCCCAGCTTCTAATCCGTCCGTGCTCACCCCTACATAGGGACTAATACTGATATGTATAATATAGAGAAAGTACATATTGAAGTTCTTAAGCTCCGTGCTACTTTAGCTCAGACAAGAAATGTATATCGAGGCTAAAAGGAAGCTGAACTCGACAAGAAGTAGAGCTCTAGGTAAAAAGAGAGAGAGAGAGAGAGAGAGAGAGAGAGAGAGAGAGAGAGAGAGAGAGAGAGAGAGAGAGAGAGAGAGAGAGAGAGAGAGAGAGAGAGAGAGAGCATAAGTTCGTTCATGTCAAAGTGTCTCCACATTGGTAATCAACCATCATCCAGAGACTGTGATTACCTTCGGAGTCTCTCAGTGGTGATTACACATTATTTCGTGTAGCAACGTTTCTGCACCTCCAGCAGGATGAGGAAATCCCTCCTCCCCCTGCCTATTCTTCTCTCCGTCTTTCCATACACTGTACATAGTGAGTCTTATCTCTTCCAGCAGAGTTCTGACACCGGAGGAGGCTGACTGGCTGGCTGGCTGGCTGCATAAGCATGTTCCCTG
>JAXCGZ010019935.1:7500-27500 GCA_037179515.1 Halocaridina rubra
GAGCCAGCCATATCAAAATATCGATCCCTATCCACTCTATCATAATCATGAAGGAATTTAAAGACTGTCACCATATCCCCCCTCAATCTTCTAGCTTCGAGTGATGGTAAGTCTAATTCCCTCAGCCTCTCAACATAATAATGATTACATAATTCTGGCACCAGTATCGTGGCATGTCTTTGAACTTTTTCAAGCTTAGCTACGCGTTTTTTCAAGTGCGGATTCCAAAAGGGGGCTGCATATTCAAGTTTTGGCCTCACATAGGTTACATAAATATTTCTGAACATTTCCTTGTCCATGTGCCTGAAGGCCACCCTTACATTTGATAAGAAAGCATATGCTGCCCTTATCATGCCATTTATATGTATTTCTGGAGACAAATCTGCCAGTATGTTTACTCCTAGATCTCTCTCATTTTCTGTCTCTTGAAGTTGTACTCTTCCTACCGAGTAATCAAGCTTGGGCCTTCTTACACTTGTGCTCATTCTCATTACCTTACATTTTAAAGTATTGAGTTTCATTAGCCACTTTTCTGGCCACTCATGCACACTATTTAGATCTTCCTGAAGTTCTCTACCATTGTTCTCTACCATCTATGCATCATCTGCAAACATATTCATGAATGAATTTACAGATTTTGATGGGTCATTTACATATACAAGGAACAAATAAATCTTAATAAATCTCCCATATGGAACAGTGTCAAATGCCTTCTGGAAGTCTAGGAATATGCAATCTAGCCAGCCCTCTCTTTCCTGTAAGGTTCTGCTTACCTCATCTAAAAATTCTAATAAGTTTGTTACTCTGAAGCCATGTTGTCTCACTGACAAAAAGTTGAAGGATTCCAACTGAAGAGAGATATGCTTCTTTAGTAGATTCTCCATAACTATGCTGGTAAAGGAAACTAGTTTAGAGCCGTATCCCTCCTTCCCTTTTTGAAGATAGGTATCACGCTCGCTTGTTTCCAGCATCTTGGAATCTCCCATGACTCCAGTGACTTTTTAAATATGATACGTAGTGCCACTGATATTGAGTTTGCGCCTGTTTTAAGTACATGAGGGGATACATCATCAGGACCTGTAGCTTTATGGACATCTAACTCCATCAGCGCTTTGCATACCTCTATGGCTGAAAGGTTGATGTTCTCTAATACCGGCCCATGAGCTTCTGTCTCTGCGATCTGAGGGGGTGGGGTATTTTCTACTGTAAATACTGACTGAAACTCCTTGTTCAATTCTTTGTAGATCTCTTCATCTGTCTCAGTGATGCTTCCATCCGCTCTATTAAGCCTTAAAACCTGTTCTTTTACCTTCAGTTTTCCTCTGATAAAAATGTGGAAAAGCTTGGGATTTTCTTTAGCCATCCTGGTGATGTCCCTTTCATAGTCTTTCTCTGCCTCTTTTCATTTACTGAGGTAATCATTTCTTGCTCTTTTGTAGGCTTGCCAGGCATTTATGTATTTCTACTCCTATACCTTTTCCAGCATTTGTCTCTCCACTCCTTATCTCTTTTACACTCATTATCAATCCATTTCTCTCTGGCATGAATTACACCTACTTTGGTGACAGGTATGCAGCAATCTACTATCTTCCCATATATTTCACAAAAGATGTCGTACATTTCTTGTACAGATTTGTTGTAAAATAAGGTCCACCAGTCAATAACTGCTAAAGGTCATTCGTTTTGATGTAATCTCCTTTCGAATAGTTCCTCCTCATGTCCTCAGTGCCTCTACTCTCAGGCAGAGCATCTTCAATGATATACTCCATCAACAACACACAGTGGTCACTCTTTCCAATTGGTGGTTCATACTCATTTTTTTCAATATCCAACACATTATCTGTGAATACTAGATCAAGTAGTGATGGCTCATCCCCACCCCTAGCCCTCGTTGGTTCCATTACATGTTGATGTAGGAAATTTCCTTATACGCAGTCTAGGAATCTTGCCACGAATGTATGTATGTATGTATGTATGTAAGTATGTGTGTGTGTCTTTGTGTACGTATGTATGTATGTATGTATGTATGTATGTATGTATGTGTATGTGTGTGTGTTTGTGTATGTATGTATGTATGTATGTATGTATGTATGTATGTATGTGTAGTGTGTGTGTGTGTGTTGTGTATGTATGTATGTATGTATGTATGTCCATTTATAATTTTTACTTATACCTTGCCATTTATATTTCATTGTATACAATTTAGCTGCTTGATTTAGCTGATAATAATTTTATTTTGACCTTGCAATGACGTAATCAACGGTGGTAGTTATTGGCCGACCTTGTTACAAGCACGAAAGGTCATAATATTGAATTGCGAAGTACACAGTTTAAGCCATTGATCAGGTAAGGAGACAGTGGATTTGTTGATTGAATGTACACACACGCACACTTTCACTCACACACACACACACACACACACACATGCAGCAATCTCGCATACACTGTGAGTGCTTATTTTCAGATGTATTTTGGACGCTTTATTAATTTTGCATTAACCTACTCTTTCGCTGTAAATTTTGTAAATTTTGAACTTAATTGTGGGGTATGTATGTATGTATGTATGTATATATGTATGTTTGTATGTATGTATGTATGTATGTATGTATGTATGTATGTATGTATGTATGTATGTATGTATGTGAGTTTACCATTACGTATGCATTGGGGATCGGTGATAATATACTATTTTTATGAGCTCTGGCTTCAATATTGGTAGAAATTCCGTCCTGCAGTTTTAAGTAGGTTTAAATGACTCTATAATATGATTTTAATCTTAAGTTTTATACAGTAATTTTTTAGTCCCTATTATGGGGGTGGGCACAAACTGGTTGGAAGTTGAGAAATGAAATATAGATGCCCTTCCTAACGCCCCGCGGTTTGTACGATAGCAGCACTGTCACCTTCCGACACTTAACCACTACGTATCAATTAAATAAAGGAAAATAGCACCACAACTCGCAATTCTTGCAGGATATTTTTCTCTCTCTCTCTCTCTCTCGCTCTCTCTCTCTCTCTCTCTCTCTCTCTCTCTCTCTCTCTCTCTCTCTCTCTCTCTCTCTCTCTCTCTCTCTCTCTCTCTCTCTCTCTCTCTTTCGAATATGGCACAACAACATATATTATCAGGGGTTTTAAAGCTCAAAATATGGGCTCCTGATTATTCTTGGTGTCAAGACTCTTTTCAAGACTTTCTTTTTTTAACTTGTCTTCCAGAATAGCATCCATTACCTTATTTGGGCTATAAATTCGCCCAAAAAAACTTCTTATATGGGCTATAAACTCGCCAAAAACCCCTAGACAGACTTCACGTAATAAACGCTTGTAGCGTGGAGTTGGAAGCCTTTTTTGTTATCGTCAAGAGGCAGATTATAGTATCAAATCCCTTATTATCCTTGGTAGCAGGACCCGCATCGTCTTGTTTCAGATAAGCAGGTCGCACGACCCTGGGGTACGACCCTATCATCCCGATTACGACACTGAGTAGCTTGGGTATCTGATGGCCTAGTCGTTTTTATGATTTTTGGATGTAAGTGTGTTTTCTCTTATCCATTTCACATATTTCATTTCGAAATCCTTGGGAAATGACAAACCTTTATCCGAGCCCATCGTGGGGCGTTAGGAAGAGTATCCAGTCTTAATTTCCCCAGCTCTAATTTAGTCTTTGCCAACCCCCATTCAAATGGGGAATAATAGTGACTCATGAAAACGGTAAAAAATTTCAAATTCGTTGTTTTGGTAACATTGTTTTTTAATTGTGTTACTATTAACCATTAACCCCCATGAATGAGGGTAAAAAAGGTTAGAGCTAGGGAGTTATGACTGTGTGCCCTTCCTAACATCCTGCGGTGGACTCGAACCTGCGTAAATCGCTTCCCGGCCCATGCGCTGTACCAGTTAACAGACCTTCCTAGTCAAACGACAAACAAAATTTTGTCACAGCAGATGGTTATCAGTCATTACTTTACTACTACTACTACTACTACTACTACTACTACTACTACTACTACTACTACTACTACTACTTATAGAAATATGGAAACCCCCTTCGAAACTGATATAGGCTGTTGGCATTGTGAACTGATATTTAAGTGATTGGAAAAAAGTTAATAGTAAAAAAAATTATAAAGAGGATTAAAGTTGGATGCCCTTCTTGAACGCCCCGCAGTGGGATCGAATTCGCGAGTGTCAGGCTTGCCACTTTCCGATTCACGCCCTATATCACTGAACTACCGCGGCGACTAGATTCTGCATAGTAATAATAATCAGTAATATATTTTAAGACACTTTAACTGACTATACACTTGAGAACACAATATATATCAGTTATTGCTTCTTTTGCGAAATAATCATACCGTAATTAATCTCTTAAGATAAAGCGTGATAATAAAACAAATAAATTTATGTTTGCCATTTATTGGTATTACATGACGTATGCAAGGTTGTATATACACATACATACATATGTACACACATACATGCACAGGATACAGTACACACATGTTTATATATTGTAGTTAGCAGTTTTGGACTCTTTACAAGATTCTCGTGCTCCTAGTCAATTATTATCGAATACTCATATACGCATATATATACACACATGCACATAAGTATATTTGTGCATAGGTTTGTGTGCAAGTTTAAATGTTGGGCCGCGATGCCCAGTGATTAGAACACTTGACTTAAGAAGTGACATATTCGTGTTCAAATCCATCGCGGGAAATTAGGGAGGGTATCCAACCCTAAATCCCTAGCCCCAACATGTCTCTTACCACCCCCATTCGATTGGGGAATAAAGAGTGATATATGAAATCTGCAAAAAAAAAAAAAAACATTGCATTTTTTATGCCATGGAGTGGTTCTGTTTACATGAATTCTACCATTTTAGGCAAAGCAGTTTCATTAACTAGTGTAAATATACACGTAGATTAAAATTCTAGAACCTTTACAGGTTTTTTCTTTTCTTTTGAAAATGTTTCATATTCTCCAGCATCCTCGAAGGGGGGGGGGAGATGCAGCTCCATTAGTGAAAAAATAGTGACGTCTTTGAAACGGCACTGATTGTGTTGGAGATAATGCCCAGCACTACGTGGATATAATGTAAGGCACTGGGGACAATGCAAACAGGCCCTCGGGCTCTGACGAGAGAGAGAGAGAGAGAGAGAGAGAGAGAGAGAGAGAGAGAGAGAGAGAGAGAGAGAGAGAGAGAGAGAGAGTATTGTGTAGCACTTTGTAGCCTTAGTTTGCAGAGGGGGAGATATTCTATAGACCGGATTAATACAGAGAGAGAGAGAGGAGAGAGAGAGAGAGGAGAGAGAGAGAGAGAGAGAGAGAGAGAGAGAGAGAGAGAGACTTTTATTTAAGAAGGGGATGCAATTTATCATTTTGAAGCAGAAACAAAGGCGAGGGAAGAGAACTGTAGATTTATAATGTATTAAATTGTATTATTTCTAAATTTATTAATAGATTAATATCCTAAATCTTGAAACTGAGAAGCACGAAGGAGTGGAAGATAAATGGATCTCTGTCCAACATAAAAAGTTTCCTTCTATTATCATAGGCTGCGTGTACCGCCACCCCAAAGCCTCGGTAACCTCTTTTAGCTATATTTTGGACGTTTTTAAGGAGATAATTTTAAAAAACAAACCAGTTTTTATATATGGCGATTTTAATGATGATCAACTAAAAAGAGAAAATAAAATGAGTAGACTTATTAAGAATTTAAATCTAGAACAGATTATAAATAAACCAACTAGAATCACTCCCACTTCAGTTTCCCAAATCGATCTAGTAATAACAAACTCCAAACATATGATAACTAAGTGTGACGTAATGCCAAGCCCTATAGCAGACCACGAGGAAATTGTAACGTCCCTAAATATTCGCAAACCAAAGAGACAACCAATCTTTAAAACATTCAGATGCTTAAGAAATTATTCACAAGAATTACTTTGTAGTTTACTTATGAATGAAGTACATAAATTAAATGAAATTCTATATACCGATAATATCAATAAACAAGTAAGAATTTTAACCAGTGTCCTATCATCATGTATAGATCGATGTGCACCACTCGTGACAAGAGAAATATTTCGTCCCCCCGCTCCTTGGATAACAGATGACATAAAAAACATTATGAAAGAAAGAGACAAACTACAAAATGAAGTAAAGCTACAAAGAGATAATATCCCTTTAAGAGAAAAGTTTACAGAGCATAAGAAACAAGTAAAATCATTATTAAGTAACAGTAAGAAACAGTATTACAAAAATGAATTTCAAAACGCTAAAGGCAATATCTCTGATACATGGAAAATTGCTAAAACCATGCTTTCCAATAACTGTAATAAAAGTAGTAACATATCAATTATACCCGATGAGGTAGATGTAAGTGCTAAAGCAGAAGAGTTCAATAATTTTTTCGCTGAAGTGGGGAAAAAAACCTTTGAAAAAACAAAAAAAGAAATAATAAATGAAATCAATAATAGTAATGGTGGTAATAATAATAATAATGATGATGGTAGTAGTAATAATAATAGAAATGTTCATAATGGTGTAAATAATAATGATGGTGGTAGTAATGGTAATGATAATAGTGATGATGGTAGTAATAATAATAATAATGTTCAAGAACATAGTGCATTCAATAGAAGTAATGATGTCTTTAACCCTACTACAGTAGATTGTAATACAGTAATCTTAGTAATAAAAAATCTGAAAGACTCTAATGCATATGGATCAGATGGAATTTGTTTTCGTTTTATTAGAGATTCATTATTTGTAATAGCTTATTATCTGACGGTAATAATCAATACTTCCATAGTTACCAATATCTACCCAGATTTATGGAAAACTCCCCATGTAATTCCTGGTTTTAAAAATGGAAATCCTGACGACGTCTCTAACTATAGACCAATCTCTTTACTACCAATTTTATCAAAGATACTTGAAAAGATTGTTGCAAATCAGTTAAGTGAGTTTCTTGAAAAAAATAAACTTATTGCAAAAAGTCAACACGGTTTCAGGCCAAAATTATCAACTGAAACTGCCTTATTGAAAATATCAGATGAAATATACAAAAATATAGATAATAAGAAAATATCATTGCTACTACTACTCGATCTTTCTAAAGCTTTTGATAGTGTACACCATACCACTCTATTAGAAAAATGCAAAAAAATGAACATTGACCCAAGCTGGTTCGAGAACTATTTAAAAAACCGCTACCAGTCAGTCAGAATAAAAGATGTAGTCTCAAGTCGCAAGAAGGTATTGTTTGGGGTCCCTCAGGGATCGATCCTAGGACCTATGCTTTTTCTAATATATGTAAACGATCTAGTAAAATATTTACCTAACTGTTATGTCATTCAATATGCTGACGATACTCAAATCTTAATTGAAGGAGAAATTAATGATTTAGAAAATATTATTCGTAGAGCAGAAGAAATTTTGTATATGGCTAAACGTTACTTTCTAAAAAATGGTCTGTTACTTAATGAAACTAAAACCCAATCTATTCTTATCGGATCCAGACAATTATTATCAGAAGTTGATGACAATCTTCATATAAATTTTAACGGTAATATCATTAAGCCAATGAACTCGGTAAAGAACCTAGGTGTCTATTTTGACCGTTACATGAATTTTGAAATGCATATAGATGAAATTTATAAAAAAGTAATGGGTACTCTAATATATCTAAATAGGGTAAAAGACTCATTTGAAACATCAACTCGTATAATAATTGTCCAGTCCTTAGCTATGAGTTTAATTAATTACTGTCTCAAAGTTTGGGGATGTACCAATAAGACTCAATTACAAAGAATACAAAAGTTACAAAACTTTGCAGCACGAGTGGCTGTTGGCAATGTAAGAAAATACGAGCACATCTCTCCTGTTTTAAAAGATCTAGAATGGATAAAGATTAGAGATAAATATGTTTTTGATATATGTACCTTTGTTTTTAATATACTAAGAAACAATATTCCTGATTGCTTGTATAATTTTTCTACAGTAAGCTCAGTTACCGGGTTAACTACCCGTCAAGGGGAAGATTTATTAGTACGAAGGTCTAAAACTGATATTGGCTCAAGAGATATAAACATTCGTGGACCTCATTTATATAATCAGCTTCCCAGAGAACTAAAAAATGCTGGTTCAGTGTATACTTTTAAATATAATCTTAAGAAGTTGCTCTTAAAGGAAGATTTTACTTGTAAATTTTAATGGTACACTCATCTTTATGATTTGCTTGTTTTAGTATGTCTATATCGTACACCACAGATGTCTATCTGGAATATATATGTATCTTATTTAAATACCCAATGTACATTGGAATAAAAGGATTATTATTGCATTCTCTATGTATATGTGAATTTATTTACTGAAATTCCGTCTCATATTTTTTCTCTCTCTTTATCTGTCTGATTACCTACATCTGCTGTTATTACGCGTGTAAATAGCATTTTATTTTTCATTTTTTTTATTTTGATTTGCGTATCCTTGGATTAAATTATCCTTTTTCTTCGATTTACAAACCTGAGTAATATAGAAATTAATGTAGTCTCCGTGGCAAGTTGGTAGCGTCCGCGACTCTGAGGCGGCAGGTCGACGGTTCGCGTCCCGTCACGGACTGAGGTTAGTAAGGGCATACACTCAGGGTAACGATTACATCTGCCAAAACAAGTCCTTCGCAAGAAGGCAACCGTCCTAGTCCTTAGTAGAAAAGGGAGTTCGTGACGTAAAACCGAAACCAACCAAGTAATATAGAAATTAATAGATGTGCCAATAACTGTACATGGATGGTGCCATGCGCGTTGGCACTCTTCCTGATATAGAAAATTCTTACTCTTTATCACATAATAATAGATTTAGGACAAGGATTGATTATTGCTATAATTTGAATAATATTTTAGATTTTCTGAACTAATTATAGATTAAGTTTTCTTAGTCTTTTGTAAAAGATAAACTTATAGATTGTCTGAACTAAGTACAAATTAAGTTTTCATAGTTATTTTCAAAAGACAAACTTATAGATTGTCTGAACTAATTATAAATTAAGTTTTTATAGACTTTTATGAAAGATAAACTGAATCATAAGAGCAGTTTACTTTGAGCTCATGAAGAATTAGGACTTTTATCAACAGCGGAGAAAGGTTAGGTTAGGTTAAAGTTTGAGTCTGAAGGTCAAACACAAATTCTAACTTAACCTATCCTAACCAAACCTTTTAATTTTCTTGAATATCGGTATAGAGTTAAGCCATGTTTCAATTTGTTTCAGAATGATTCAAAATGTTTCAAAATAGTCACCCAGCATATCACCTAAAACTATATTATGAACTTTCATTCTTTCACCCTTATCACCCATTCTTTCACCCTTATCACCCCACATATCGTCGAAAAACGAAGCAGATGGGGTGAGGGTTCCGAGGGAACGGATATTTCTAGTTGGGGTGGGGTCCTATTTCATCTGTAGTGAGGGGTCCCTATTTCTTGTGTGGTGGGAGGGGGGTCTTATTTCGTCTGTGGGACCCACGAATATATGTGTGTCAGCTATTGATTGTAGCTATAATTGAATGCAATCCTTATTTTACTCTAAAGGTTTTGTTGTTTAGTTACATGTTTGTGGTAGCACTCCCCCCCCCGTATACAAATGTTTACATTACATATTTGTAATCAACTATTGACTGTGGCTATAATGGAAGGCAATCCTTATTTTACTCGAAGAAATTGCAAAAGACATATTCATAAACTGCAAACAAAAATATTGATATAAATTGCAAACAAAACCATTTTCATAAACTCTGCAAACAAAAACATTTTCGCATGTATTATTCTCATACTGCCCACTTGTCATACGTGAATTTACATATTAGAGTATCCTTGGTACAACTCTGCCACTGCAAAATCCTCATCGTATATAAGGATCATTCTTAATGGACATTATCTTAAATATGACATTCATTGCCCTATTCTCTTATCTGTATCATATTTGGCTAATGAAGTTTTGATATTAGGTTAAGAAAGGTCATCTTCATTATCATTTAAAACAAGCTTACAGTAAGCAATACTGTCAATTATTTCTCTCTACTTGCTAGACAAGATGTTATAGTGCTGTAGATAGCAGCTATCTCCCCTTGTCAAAACACTAATCCCTTCTCTCTCTCTCTCTCTCTCTCTCTCTCTCTCTCTCTCTCTCTCTCTCTCCTCTCTCTCTCTCTCTCTCTCTCTCTCATCAATATTAGACTGCTCGCAATATATACATACTTACAGATGTGTGCATATGTGCATATATATATATATATATATATATATATATATATATATATATATATATATATATATATATATATATATATATGTGTGTGTGTGTGTGTGTGTGTGTGTGTGTGTGTGTGTGTGTGTGTGTGTGTGTGTGTGTGTGTGTGTGTGTGTGTGTGTGTGTGTGTGTGTGTGTGTGTGTGTGTGTGTGTGCAGGTACAGGTGCATGCATGTATATGTATATGTACCTACTTATTACACTAACCTGAAAATGATCATTCTATATCTGCTTCAAAATGTCTGCAGTGGTACTGGGGAAAAGTGAAATTTAACTTAAATGATAGCACTCAACAAGAGCTATTCAAAAATATTGCTACAATTATTGCTCTAAATCAATAATCGCAGAGTGCTCATCTGCTATTAATACAAGTAAACCCTAATATATTACTCTTAATTAATAATCGCAGAGTGCTCTTCTGCCATTATTCAATTATTACACTATATCTTATTCTTAATTGCTTGCTATGATATTTAAAATGAATCGCAAATTCTATTAATATTTTATTTATATATAACCAAATAGATTGTAATGTTTAACAACTGCAATATCACTGGGAGTGCCCATTTGCACATGTCCCCATGTACAGTTATCTAAATAAATAAATTTAAAAAAAAATCTTGGAAATAGTTCTGCGGAAATTTGCTGAAAAATTTATATAAGAAAAAAACGGATCAAGTATAGGTAACAACACCCAGTACATTGAATAATCTCTTAACCTAACCTAGCCTTAAGATAACTTAACCTAACCTAACTTAACCTAACAATTTACGGAGTTATTTAATGCCCAGGGGGTCGTTATCTTTACTTGATCCGAAAAATGGTACTTGTGCTGGTATCAGAACCGGCTGAGAAAAAGAGAAACTTTTTGAAGAGAAGCCTCTGGGGAAACTTTGAGAGCTAGTAGAGATGAATAACCCCCAGAACTCCATGTGGAATTAACCCTGCTAGTTGATAGGTTATGCTAGGGTTCAGGTAAAAATAAGTGACCCCAGACCATTAAGCAACCTGTAAGGTGTGAGATTAGGGTAGGTTAGATTAGGTTTCTTACGGGTTATTAAATGTTCTTGGGGTCACTAATCTTTAGCTAATCTTAGGTTAGGTTGGGTTTGAGTTAGGTTAGCTTAGGTAACTTGCCTTGTAGATATGAATAACCCTAGAACACCCTGGGGTTAGTCTTCTTTCCTAGATCCAAAACGGGTGATGGAGGAGACTTTCCGTAACACTCTTATGCTACTCCTGTTTACTTTAGGGCACATACCAGACCCCTTCCCCCTTTTACCCCCAATTCCTCATACCCCTCCCATTATTTCCTCTTAAACCAGCCTCGGCACAACCCCCCATTTTTTTCTCATAATAAGTCGTTCATTCTCAATGAAGAACGAATGCGGTTTCTATTCAATCTAATGTACATAAACCAAACATTTTGGCAATTTGCCAAATATTTTGACAACCAAGCATTTTGAGATTTTCTTTTCAATCTAATGTACATAAACCAAACATTTTGGCAATTTGCCAAACATTTTGACAATTAACCAAACATTTTGCCATTTTTCCCATTTGTATATCCCCATTTTCCCATAATAACTCGTTCATTCTCACTGAAAAACAATGATAAAAATAGAACGATTTTCATACACTCCAGTATACATTAATCAAACATTCTGGCAATTAACCAAACATTTTGGCTTTTTTCCTCCAGTATACCACAATTTTCTCATAATAACTCGTTCATTCTCACTCGGGAACGAATATAAAAATGGGACGTCTTTCATGTATTCTAATATACAATAACCAAACATTTTGTCAATAAACCAAACATTTTGGCAAGTAGTCAAACATTTTGACTTTTCTCTCTATTTTGAGGAGATGTTTTCTTAATATTGATAATCATTATTTACTTTCTTAAAGACTTTCTTTCCTTTGATTTGATTTTACCACGCAATTCACTGGCAAGATCTCAAAGAGTCTTTCTTTCTCTTTTGGTAAGTCTTTGCGGGATGGGATGATGATGATAATGATGATGTGTGTGTGTGTGTGTGTGTGTGTGTGTGTGTGTGTGTGTGTGTGTGTGTGTGTGTGTGTGTGTGTGTGTGTTCTAATTCTACCTTTATTCGTTCTTCCATTCTTCCATCTCTGTTAATTTTTTTTCTGGTATTACTCGGGTTCTAACTTTGGTTTTCATACATTATTATTATTATTATTATTATTATTATTATTATTATTATTATTATTATTATTATTATTATTATTATTATTACTTTTATTATTATTATTACTATTATTATTATTATTATTATTATTATTATTATTATTATTATTATTATTATTATTATTATTGTCTTTATTATTATTATTACTATTATTATTATTATTATTATTATTATTATTATTATTATTATTATTATCATTATTATTATTATCTATAAAACGTGTAAAATTATTAATTATACCGTCAACCTTTTCGACCTAGGATGAGGAGGTGTTTCTTTCAATTTAATAAAAGAAAAAATTAGTAGTAGTGGTAGTAGTAGTAGCAGTATGCGTATGTAATGTAGTGTTTGCTGTTATTTAGCCACAATTAGTCCCCACTTAAATTGGGGTGGACATGGATTGGAACTTGTTTATATACACACTAAAATGAGTATCTCTGCATAAACTACTCCAGTATGTGAAATTCCGTGTGATAATTTTCATCTCATCTTCCTTTTTGGATCCTTTTCATTTCTCGGTCTTTTATTCATTCCTTTTATTCATCCTTTGGTTTTTCTTCGTGTTCCTCCTTTCCATTTGTTTATCACGTTCCCATCTCCTCCTTATCTCTTTCTATTGCCTTATCTCTCTCTCCCTCTCGCCTTTCCTTCTCTTGGCCTAAATATTTGTGCCCCAACCCATGGTTTATCTCGCCCCATTCATCACGGACTCCTGTATGGGTGTGATATACATACAAGTCCTTTTTGTGTGAATATTGTTTTTTTTTTCTATTAAACCAATACATCATGGGCTCCTGTACGTGTGTGAAATACATACATGTAAGTTCTTCTTGTGTGTGATAATATATTTCTATTATCAAACAAATAATTTGTACATGGGGACATATGTGTTCATTTAAATTTAAATATCTGACCATATTTACATCAACTATTGAAGACTGCTATAATATAATGCATTCTCTATTTTACATGAACCCCCTGAGGGAGGGGACTAGAATACTCCCTCCGAGTTCCCTGCGTGTCGTAAGAGTTGACTGAATGGGGCGAAGCGTGGGGATTGGGAATTCCCTTCCTCTGTATTTTCTCTTCCCAAAGGAGTCAAAAGTATTTTGCTTTGATTCAGCCACTCCCCTTATAAGGGGAAAAATTGTTCATGTATATAGATAGATAGATTTTACATGGAACATATAAAGTCTATATTGTCCTATAGACTTGCTTGAAAATAATGTCCTATAAATAAATAATTCTTAGCATAAATAAAAATAACGAAAGTAAAATAACAAAATATCTTTATAATGAAATGTAAATCTACAAAATACAGATATCTGCTGTTAGGAGGAGTGATAGGTGAGAGTTAGAATTCGCTATGTTAGGAAATTATAATGCTAAAAACATTCATAGATTAAATATATATTCGGTGTAAGCGATTAAAGGGGGAAACAGCCAAGGTATATGTATGTATGTATAAGCGATTAAAAATAAAAAATTATACAACAAGACGAGATACTGTTTGCGGTAACTCCTACCTTGTGGAAACATGTGGGTAGTCACATGTCCCCTCGCTCCGCCCATTTAGTCGACTTTTACGACACGCAAGGGATATGTAGGCTACATGTACTTTTAAATTTAAAAAAAAAAAAAAAAAAAGACCATTAGATGTCCGGAGATGAAACTCGGAATGTGAAATGACCTTACCGCTGAAAAAGTATCCGTATCTGGCCTTAATTCCCCAGCTCCTGCCTGTCTTTGTCCATCCGCATCCGAATAGGGATCAACAGTGACACACGTATTTGACTTTATTGTGATCGGTTTTACGTCACGGACTCCCTATTTTTAATAAGGGCTAGGACGGTGCCTTCTTACGAAGGACTTTGGTTTTGGCAGGTGTGGTCGTTACCCTGAGTGCATTCCCTCTCTAACCTCAGACCATGGCGGTTCTCGAAACCACGAAATGCCGAATCCAAGTCGCGCGCGTTGCAACTCCGCCATGGCAGCCACATGTATTTAACTTTAATGGTTTGTTTGAAAGAATATAATGTTCACTTGTTATGTCTCGTCTTTGTCTCCGTTATGATTGGCCGGAAAGTTTCTCTGACTTCGTTTGCCATCTGCCTTTTAACCGGGAACGAGAGATGAAGACAACACTTTTAACCGAAAGCTCTCCCATTTACGTTCACCGACTGTATTTACGTTCATATTTTGACGTTCACCGGCTGTTGTTCCCCGTCAAACGGTTTGGCCTTCCATATTCTGTTATTTCATATCGTCCATACGTAGTACAGTGGTACTAGTACAGTGGTAACGCGCTGGCTTCGCATTCACGAGGTCGAGAGATCGGTTCCCGTCCAAGACCGAGAGTTTAAGCTGTTTCCTGGCAGGTACTGCTGTGGTTGGACACCACAGTGGGGGGTTGGGGCTTGCCCTGGCTGACGAATACCCATTGTATTGAAATGGAAATAAAGTTTGTTTGTTTTGTTTTGTTTGTTTGTATTCATGAAATTGTTTACAGAAATGCATCGTTTCATGTCACGATTAGTTCCCATTCGAATGGGGGTGGGTACGGACTTGTCGGAGGTGGGGATTAAGGCTGGATTCCCCTCCTAACGTCCCGCGGTTGCGTATTCATGAAAGTGTTCCCAAAAATGCATAATTTTATGTCACAGGAAGTCCCCACTCGAATGGGGGTGGACACAGCCATGTTGGCACTGGGGATTTAAGCTGGGATTCCCTTCCTAACGCTCCGCGGTATCCTTCCAATTATTATTTTTTATCGTCTGTATGCAATATTCATAAAATTGTTTTCAAAAATGCATCAGTTTGTCACAGTTAGTCCCTAAGGGAATGGGGGTGGACACAAACATATTGGAGCTATAAGGGGGATTATTGCTGGATTCCCTTCCAAACGCCCTGAGATGAGATAGAACTCGCGGAAATCGCTTCCTGACCAGTGCGCTCTACCACCTGAGCTACCGCGGCTTCGCAGGATGTTGTTTACAATTTCACTTATGGTTATATATTATCACTAAAAATAAAGAAATATTGCTTCCGAACTCCATTTTTTTTCTTGTTATGCCTAACACGATTTTGTTTTTCACCATTCAGAAAGTTTATTCATGATTATTTAAGTCAGTTTTATTCATTTTTTACATCTCTGATAAATAGATTCGTGTTTTTTTTTTAATTTTGATTTCTCAGAGCTTTTTTGGTGCTCTTATGTAGGTAACAAAAAACACTGGAAAAAATGCTTAACCTAACATAACCTAACAGTGACTTTTTTTCCCTACTAAAATTGTGACTTTTTCCACTGTGACTTTATAACCGTCTAATTTGTGTGTGCATGAAAAAGTATTAATATTTTTTCCAATGTTCGACATTTGTCATTCATAAAGTATGAAAAAAATACGAAATCTTTCCCTGGTCTCTGTTGTGATATTTTTAGCTCGCATCGTAATTATGATGACTATTTTTATTTTTTAACAAGTGTTGTGGTCTATTGAGCCTTAATCTGTTGTTGTCTGTTTTTTGTCTATTTTTGTTTTGTTATTTATGGTTTTCGTGATTTTCTGTAAAAATTGGACGATGGTAAATAATGTTCGGTGTAATTATACCAGATTACTCTCGCCAGGCACTAAGAAATCGCTATAGCGCAGTTTGATCATAGCTCTCGACTCAGGAAATTATAAACCAGTGTCCCCCCACCTACCGCGGGACGTTATGAAGGGCCTATAACTTTAAACCCCCAGCTCCAACCTGTCCTTGTCCATCTCCATTCGAATGGAGATTAATAATGACACCTAAAATGTCACTAATTTCTTATACAAAGTTCATTAATAGAAAAAAAAATCCTAATCAAATAGTTTAACCTAACCTAACCTGCAGTTATTTTGATTTGTAATTATATGATTTAAAATCATTTAAAATAGATGCAATATAATACCTTTAAATAATGTCGCACATGAGCTTAAACATATATACTGGACTGAATTTTTGAATAGTGTAATATCAGTATATCAGATTTCATATGCCGGTAAGTTTTTAATTGTACACAGAAAAAAAAAAACTTCGTTAATGCAGATTTCATAATGATCCGGACGAAATAGTAACATTAAGATATAAGCTGATTTCAGTGTGCCATAGAAAACAAATAAATAAATAAATAAATAATACTTTTGCTACCACAGTATTACAGTCTTGAGATAATATATATTAATTCAAACTTATGCGTAAGAACTAAGAATATGTTGACAGGAGTTAAAATACACGCAGAAAGAGCCGTGTATTACAACAAGCAAAGACTTATTTACTGCCAAGAACTAAAAAGCAAAACACGTCAACAAACGCTGCAAAGACGTAGTGATCTAATGGAAACTAAAAAAAACGTTAACAAACGTTTTAATACACACAGAAAGAGCCGACGTTTGTTTCACAGGAGCTGTGCATGGCAACAAACAAAGACGTACTTCTTTAATGCCAGAAACTAAGGAAACGTCAACAAATGTTGCCATACATGCAGAAAGAGCTGATCATGTTTGTTTTACGTGTACATGGCAACAGACAATGACGTACTGAATTAATGCCAAAAAACTGAAAGGAAAAAGACGTCAACAAATGTTGTAATACATGCAGAAAGAACTGATCATGTCCGTTTCACAGGAGCTGTGCATGGCAACAAGAAAAGGCATTTATTGATTTAATGCCAGATGGCGCTATTGATTTAGCTGTTCTTCGCTGATTACCAATTCCACTTCTATAATTAATGACATGAGGGACATCGAGACAAAGAACATCCCCTTTTTCCTCTTTGTAGGTAGAGTGGGAATGGTATGAGAGGTAATATGGAGTGGTAAAATGAAAGGGGAACAGACGCAGAGAGAGAGAGAGAGAGAGAGAGAGAGAGAGAGAGAGAGTTTAGATATATTTTTATATGTACAAGAATTACATCTCAAAAATCCAAACACATACGCATTCGGAGAGAGAGAGAGAGAGAGAGAGAGAGAGAGAGAGAGAGAGAGAGAGAGAGAGAGAGAGAGAGAGAAATTAATGGAAAAGAAAATGAATAATTGCATTACGTACAGGATGACAGAGGGCTAAAATTGATTTACTAAACTCGTACGGATTAGATCTTTCTGCTTTTTTTTTTTTATCGAAATCCGAAAGAAAAGTGTACATACAGTAAGTATAGATATAGATATAGATTACATGTTTAGATAGAGATATAGCTATAACTCAAGTAACAACGGAAGAAGACGCTTGTACCGAGTGGTATAGCCATGAGGTAGCATTATGTGGCGTCTATATTGTGAATGATGAGGTTAGGGGATACCCCCTCTAGAGGGTGAGAGGGATAGATGAATAGGGGGGGTATTTGTTTGGGGTGTTGGGCATAGCAGCCGCTACGGCGTAGCGTCGCTTTCCCCCCCTTTCCTTTTTTTTTCCTTACTTTTTTAGCAATGGAGCGAACCAATGAGCGACCGAGTTTTGGTATACACGCTTTGCTGTCAATGAAGTACTTCTTTGTTGTCGTCTCAACGGTAGCAGTACCAACAGCAGCAGTCGTAGTAGTAGTAGTAGTAGTAGAAGATAAATTCAGTTGGTAGTAGTAGTAGTAGTAGTAGTAGTAGTAGTAGTAGTAGTAGTAGCAGTAGTAGTAGTTAAATTCTTAGTAGTAGTAGTAGCAGTACTAGTAGTAGTTAAATTCCCTTCGTAGTAGTAGTAGTAGTAGTAGTAGTAGTAGTAGTAGTAGTAGTAGTAGTAGTAGTAGTAGTAGTAAAAATGAATGGCTGTGTAGTAAGTTGCTAGTAGGAACTTTTTGAACGCCAATTCTTATACAGAGTAGCTGTGTGTGCGTATATATGTTAATGTTTGCATACGCATTATTTCCTTGGGTCGGCGTGTGTTAGCCCGCTTTCACACCAAAGTGGCACGTAGCACGTAGCATGCCACGTGGCACGCCAGTTGAAAACGAACATCCGGAATTATATGAAACCTTTCACACAGAAGTGGCGTGACACGTCCTATGTGCGACGTGCCACTTTGGTGTGAAACAGGCCTTACATATCGTATGTTCATTGTGCAAAGTTCATTCGCAAGTTTCAGATAATATGTAATCTTAAATCACAAGAACAATATTAACATTACTATTAAATCACAAGATCTGCAAAGAATTGAACAAGGAGTTTCAGTCAGTATTTACAGTAGAAAATACCCCACCCCCTCAGATTGCAGTGATAGAAGCTCAAGGGCCGGTATTAGAGAACATCAACCTTACAGCCACAGAGGTATGCAAAGCGCTGATGGATTTAGATGTTCATAAAGCTACAGGTCCTGATGACATATCCCCTCATGTGCTTAAAAAATGCGCAAACACAATATCAGTGGCACTAAGTATCATATTTAAGGAGTCACTGGAGTCGGGGGAGATTCCAAGATGCTGGAAACAAGCAAATGTGATACCTATCTTCAAAAAGGGAAGGAGGGATACGGCTCTGAACTATAGACCAGTTTCCTTGACCAGCATAGTTTGCAAACTTATGGAGAAACTACTAAGGAAACATATCTCTCTTCACTTGGAATCCTTCAACTTTTTGTCAGTGAGGCAACATGGCTTCAGAGAAGGAAGATCAACAGTAACAAACTTATTAGAATTTTATGATGAGGTAAGCCAAATCTTACAGGAAAGAGAGGGCTGGGCAGATTGCATATTCCTAGACTTCCAGAAAGCGTTTGACACTGTTCCACATGGGAGACTTATTAGGAAGCTGCAATCAATGGCTAGAATAGGTGGAAATGTCTTGGAATGGATAAAAACTTACTTAGAAGGAAGGGAACAGAGGGTTAGAGTAAGACACTCAGTGTCTGAATGGAGAAGAGTTAGTAGTGGAGTTCCACAGGGTTCAGTTTTAGGGCCACTTTTGTTCCTTGTATATGTAAATGACCTACCAGAGTCTGTAAATTCATTCATGAATATGTTTGCAGATGATGCAAAGATTGTGAAGAAAGTAAAAAACGAGAACAATGGTAGAGAACTTCAGGAGGATCTAAATAATCTGCATGAGTGGTCAGAAAAGTGGCTAATGAAATTCAATACCTCAAAATGTAAGGTAATGAGAATGGGTACAAGTGCAAGAAGGCCCAAGCTTGACTACTCGGTGGCTGGAGTACAACTTCAAGAGACAGAAAATGAGAGAGATCTAGGAGTAAACATACTGGCAGATTTGTCTCCAGAAATACATATAAATGGCGTAGTAAGGGCAGCATATGCATTCTTATCAAATGTAAGGGTAGCCTTCAGGCACATGGACAAGGAAATGTTCAGAAATATTTATGTAACCTATGTGAGGCCAAAACTCGAATATGCAGCCCCCTTTTGGAATCCGCACTTGAAAAAGCACATAGCTAAGCTTGAAAAAGTTCAAAGACATGCCACGAAACTGGTGCCAGAAATACGCAATCTCGGTTATGATGAGAGGCTGAGG
>JAXCGZ010019936.1:0-2500 GCA_037179515.1 Halocaridina rubra
CTGGCAGGAACTGCTGTGGTTGGACATCACAGTGGGGGGTTGGGGCTTGCCCTGGCTGACGAATACCCATTGTAATGAAATGGAAATAAAGGTTAAAAAAAAAATTTAAAAAATTTAAAACTCTCTCTCTCTCTCTCTCTCTCTTTTTCTCTCCTCTCTCTCTCTATATATATATATATATATATATACCTTGAAGCCACGAGTGAGGTTGGGGAATCTGTAATATGAACATAGTGGCATTCAGTTAGAATGCGTTCATTCCTAAGTATAGCAGATATAAGCTATAAGGTTGGATTCCTTTTAACCTTCTGTGGTGTAGTGGTAGCGCCTTGACTTAGTAATCATAAGTCCTAGGTTTGAGTCCCGGTCGGGGTAAAAAATTATTCATGTTTTCACATATGTAATGTGCTTATCTGGTTATTTCATGGCCCGAATGAGATTGGGAATTGAATTATATGCTAAAATGAAGCCACGAGTGAGGTTGGGGAATCTGTAATATGAACATAGTGGCATTCAGTTAGAATGCGTTCATTCCTAAGTATAGCAGATATAAGCTATAAGGTTGGATTCCTTTTAACCTTCTGTGGTGTAGTGGTAGCTCCTTGACTTAGTAATCATAAGTCCTAGGTTCGAGTCCCGGTCGGGGTAAAAAATGATTCATGTTTTCACATATGTAATGTGCTTATCTGGTTATATATATACCTTGTTCCTTTTATGCGCGATTTTTTTATCTGCGAAATTGCAATAACCCCCCAAAAAAATAATAGTAAAAAATTCGATTTTCGCAAATAATGCCCCCCCCCCAATTTTTTATATTTTTTATATATATATATATATATATATATATATATATATATATATATATATATATATATATATATATATATATATATATATATATATATTTTATTTTTATTTTTTTTTTTTTTAAATAAGCTCCCGCAGACGCGGTTTCCACGAGTACAAAGAGGATTACAGTAAGAAAAGATCATCATCATTATACACTATATATACTCCCACCCTACCTCTGTCATATGTCTATCTAATCTACATTTGAAGGTGTCTAAGGTATTGGCATTTATTATCCTACTAGGAATACTCTACGGTATTACCAAGCCAATTTTCACCAATTTCCCTTCTGAACCTAAATTTATCAAGATTAAGTCCATTACCCATTACGAGTTCTGGTTTGATCATGAATTTTTAAAGCTTTATTAATATCACCCTTGTTAATCCCTTTAAACCATTTATACACCTCAATCATATCCCCCCTAAATCTGCACCTCTCTAGAGAATGTAGATTAAGTTTTTTAATCTGTCATATGGTAGATTTAGGCATTGCATAATTAATATTTTTTTTCGTTTTTTAGTCTTGCTTTGGTTATTTTTAATTTTTATTTTATCTTTGTTTACATTTGCAGATAGAGGTTCGTTCTCCTGCATCCTCCTCCTCTTCTACCACATAAGTTACTTGCTCACTGCCACCATGCATGTCCCAGTGTACTGTATGATTGTTGCCCACTGCATAATAGAGTACAGTACAGTAATGTATGTAAATTTCTAGCTGTAAAGTGAATATGAATATCTTTTGTATACTCTTAAAAAAGATGCAGGGCTTTCTGCTTTGCTATGTAGTAATAAAATATGTTTTTTACTTATCTTATATCTTTGGTATTGTGTGTCTATGTAAGGTTTGGAATGTATCTATGCCCTTTATCATTGTTTCCTATGGAAAATGACTCGTTTCTTCATGCGATTTTCCATTTACCCGACACTTTTGAGAACCTATCTAGGCGTTATTCTGAGAACTAGGTGTGTATATATATATATATATATATATATATATATATATATATATATATATATATATATATATATATATATATATATATATATATATATATATATATATATATATATATATATATATATATATATATACACCTTGTTCCTTTTATGCGCGATTTTTAATATCCGCAAAGTTGCAATAACACCCCGCAAAAATAATAGTAAAAAATTCGAATTTCGTGAATAACGCCCCCCATTTTTTTTTTCTTTTTTTATATAGTAAATAAGCGGCCGCGGAGGCTTCTTCCACCAGTACAAAGAGGATTACGATAGGAAAAGATCATCATCATTATACATTATATATACTCCCGCCCTACCTCTGTCATATGTCTATCTAATCTACATTTGAAGGTGTCTAAGGTATTGGCATTTATTATCCTACTAGGAATACTCTACGGTATTACCAAGCCAATTTTCACTAATTTCCCTTCTGAACCTAAATTTATCAAGATTAAGTCCATTACCCATTACGAGTTCTGGTTTGATCATAAATTTTTAAAGCTTTATTAATATCACCCTTGTTAATCCCTTTAAACCATTTATACACCTCAATCATATCCCCCCTAAATCTGCACCTCTCTAGAGAATGTAGATTAAGTTTTTTAATCTGTCATATGGTAGATTTAGGCATTGCATAATTAATTTTTTTTTT
>JAXCGZ010019936.1:10000-28482 GCA_037179515.1 Halocaridina rubra
TATTTAGTGCATCTCCAGAAAAGCCAAGAAAAGGTGATAAGTTCTCCTTTGGATTTCTGTTTACAGCAGGAGCATACATTATAACCTATACTTCCCACTGGTTGTTCATTGTTGACCTTCAGAATTTGAGAGTGTGCAATTTCTCTGGCCAGTTTGGCCGTATTTTGAGTGTTGCTGTGTCTGGTGAGGATATTTTTGTTTTATCTGGTGTTCGACATGTTACTTGCCTTAGCGTTAAACCTCCAGATATTGGAGAAAGAAAGCCTGTTTCTTTAGTTTCCGGTATATTTTTAGAGGCTGAGAACTTGAAGGAATTGAAATCTAGAATTGTATCTCAGGGAAGTGACATACTTGGGCAGATAGCTCGCATGAGTAGCACCGTAGCAGCTAAAGTATCAGACCATGCCAAGCCAAATGTGGTAACAGGCCAGAGCTTGAAAGGTACCTCTGATCAGAAGTCTGTTAACAACACTGATTGCAACCTGTTTGTTTATCAGTCTTCTCAGACCCCACTATCATCCACCAAGACTTCAGATGGTAAAGCGTGTGGACACCAAAGATCTTCCTCTTGTGGAACAGTATCTGTCTCCTATAATGAGAAGAGTTCTAATATGATACCACCAAATGTTATACATTCTGTTAGCAATTACTTCCCAGCTATGCTATCAACACCATCGTTAGCCAGATCTCATGGAAAAACTAATGAAGTAAGTGATATATTAACGTAAGTGCAGCACTACATTTCTTTTTGTGGAGTTTTCAAATTTTATTCATGTTTGCATTAGTTTAGAAAAAGTAATGAAAAAAAATGATTAATATCCACATTGAATCTTTCGTAGCATCATATTTATACTGTGTTTGTATTCACAGTTTTATATATAAATATCTAATTGCCTTGATTTTCTGCATTTTGCTATTACAGTATTATTATATCATTGATTTAAATAAGAACATATATATTCAACAGTATATATGAGTATGATTCATTAACTTTACTAATTGAAATTGTGCGACTCTCACACTCTCGCTCATATATATATATATATATATATATATATATATATATAATATATATATATATATATATATATATATATATATATATATATATATATATATATATATATATATATATATATAGTAACCCCTCGTTTATCATAGGGGTTCTGTTCCGGGACCAGCTGCGATAGGTGAATTTCCGCGAAGTAGGAACATGTAAAAAGATTTTTTTTTTTTTTTTTTTTTAATGATGATTATGACACCAGGATGGGCCAAAAAATGATAAAATAAAACAGCCTTTATCAGGCTGTAAAGAGAAACAGAGATGGAGAGTGTAATGACCTGTCAGATGTGAAGGGATTATAAAAGATGTGTAATGAATATCCAATCCTCTGTTGGGTTTTAATTTACCTCTGCATTACTTTCATGATATCTATTCCAAAAATTCTCCTTAGATATTATTATTATTATTATCATCATCATTATTAATATTATTGGTAACATTAAATTTCCTTTGATGATAATTGTGGAGATTATTATTATTATTATTATTATTATTATTATTATTATTATTATTATTATGCATTTGTAATTGAACCATTATTTTTACAATAAATAATGTAGTTTTGGTTGAATGAACAAGTGTTCATTAAAGATATCTCTCTCTCTCTCTCTCTCTCTCTCTCTCTCTCTCTCTCTCTCTCTCTCTCTCTCTCTCTCTCTCTCTCTCTCTCTCTCTCTCTCTCTCTCTCTCTCTCTCTCTCTCTCTCTCTCTCTCTCTCTCTCTCTCTCTCTCTCTCTCTCTCTCTCCTCTCTCTCTCTCTCTCTCTCTCTCTCTCTCTCTCTCTCTCTCTCTCTCTCTCTCTCTCTCTCTCTCTCTCTCTCTCTCTCTCTCTCTCTCTCTCTCTCTCTCTCTCTCTCTCTCTCTCCTCCTCCCCCCCAACATTCTATTCTACCCAACCCCCCCACATTCTCTTTGTCCCAGCCAACTAGGGAGGGGCACTGTACACAGTTATTAAAGTAAATAAACCAACAGATGTACAAACAATGATGAATCCTTAATAATAATAATAATCTCCACAATCATCATCAAAGGAAAATTGTTGTCGCCAATAATAATAATAATAATAATAATAATAATAATAATAATAATAATAAGATCTAAGGAGAATTATTGGAATAGACATCATGAAAGTAATGCAGAGGTATATTAAAACCCAGCAGAGAACTGGATATTCATTACACATCTTTTATAATCCCTTCACATCTGACAGGTCATTACACTCTCCAGCTCTGTTTCGCTTTACAGCCTGATAAAGGCTGTTCTATATTATAATTTTTTGGCCCATCCTGGTGTCACAATAGTCTTTTTTTTTTATTTTATTTTTTTTTTTAATCTGCGATGCACTGAATTCGTGATAGGTGAACCGCGAAATACCAAGGGATTACTGTATATATATATATATATATATATATATATATATATATATATATATATATATATATATATATATATATATATATATATATATATATATATATATATATATATATATATATATATATATATATATACAGTGATCCCCCCATCATCGCAGGGGTTCGGTTCCGGTACCCGGAGCGAAACAGGAAAATCTCGGAGTAGGATCAGCCTATATGTACATAGATATTTTAATTTATTTTTACGTTTACACCGTATAAACTGTATAAACCCTCCCTGTACTGTTAACAAACCACCCTTTACTACATAAATACCAGCATGCAAGCGTAAATTTATATGACATACTCATGTACATAGGTATTTTACAATTATTTTTACATTTACTGTATAAACCCTCCCTGCACTGTTAAAAAACCACCCTTTTCTTTATAAATAGCAGCATGCAACGTAAATTTATATGTACGTGATAGGTAAACTTACCTAATCTGTTATGGTTAACATTTTCCTTTGCTGCTTAGGCTCACTACAAGAAGCCTTAGAAGATGAAGGATGCTTGGGAGGCATTGCAAAGGTTAAAGTATGCGAGTAAAAAATTCACAAGCAAAACGTATTAATGATAATAAGCACAACGTGAATGGCGCACACGAGTGAGGCGAGACAATAGAAGATGGTGGAAGCCTTTGTCCGAAAAGCTGATAGCGGTATTGTATTTTACATGTTGCAATACTGTTAGTATTTATGTTTTTTACTATTTTTTACTGTTTTATTATTCTTAGGCTCAGAAATACGTTTTTTTATCAATAAAATCATGAAACTACTGGAAATATAAATATATATGCTAGCTCACGCTGCTGCGACCCCAATACATTGTACGCTATCGGACACAAGCAAAACGTTTAATAAGCACAACGTGAACGGCACACACGTGAGTTAGACTGAACGAGCCTTTGTCCGAAACGCTGATAGCGGTATCGTATTTTACATGTTGCAGTACTGGTAGTATTTATGTTTTTTACTATTTTTTACTGTTTTATTATTCTTAGGCTAAGAAATACGTTTTTTTATCAATAAAGTCATGAAGCTACTGGAAATATAAATATATATGCTAGCTCACGTAGCTGCGACCCCAATACATTGTATGCTATCGGACACTATTTCGCATGATGCAATACTGTTACTTATGCTGTACGTACGTATATCTAAATTTATATTTTTTGCTGTTTTATTATTCGTAGGCTGGGAAATAAATTTTTTGTATCAATTAGATAATGAAATATGTTTTTTCAATAAAAAAATGAAAATACTGAGAAGTTTTATTTTTTTAATATTTTAATATTTTTGCATATACCCAAAAAATGAAATAATAATTTGCCAAAAAAAAAACCCGTGGTACAGTGAAAACGCGAACCAAGAAACATGATACAGCGGGGGATCACTGTCTATATATATATATATATATATATATATATATATATATATATATATATATATATATATATATATATATATATATATATATATATATATATATATATATATATATATATATATATATATACACAGGTATACCTCACCCAACGTCGTTAATTGGTTCCAGGAGAGACGACTTAAGTCGAAAAACGACTTAAATCGAATTAGCTTGTCTCTAGGCTAGCCTAGATATACAGATTTACTGTAGTAGTAGTATAGTTGGGTGGGATATGCCTTTTGCAACTGCTCCCAAGTCTTCGTTTTGCTTTGCTAAATTGTTTGTGTGGTTTTTATTATTTGATTTCTTTTTCTACAAATTCTTTTTATATATTTTTTCTTTCTTTGACATCTTTTTCACTACAGTATCTAAATAACAATATATTAGCAATTATTTCAATTTTCTTTTCTATATATGGTTGTGCTAAAAATCTATATTCTGTTCTTATTTGTGCATATGCTTCACAAAATAGTAGAAAATGTTCTAGGCTCTCTTCACATTGTTCACACGTTGGGCAGGTAGTATCTTTATTTTTAAATTTATGTACAGTAAACAAATTAATGAACTCTATTATGCCGTTGGCAACTGGCTTAGAATGGGACGTGCATGGTGGCCAGTGTTGCCAGATAAAGTGGATATTTTTATTTTCAAATGTATTGTACATTTTAAGATATATATGAATTACAAGATGGTAGTACTGTAATTTAAATAATAATGTACTTCATCTTTAAGATACTTGAATACTTACCGGCTTACATGTTTGTTTTATCATTTCTCTCATTCATGTATTCTGGCAACACTGATGGTGACAGTGAGGACGAGGAAGCATACGTATTGTCACACTTCCGTATCAGCTGATGCGCCCGCACATGCTATTTCCCTGACAGTATTATACTGAAAATATGTTTGCTGTTTGTTCTTAATGCTTTTTTCAATTTTCTTCATAATATCCGATCGCATTAAGCCGTAGAAGAGGAGTAGGATGCGGGAGAACGAACCTCTATCGGCAAACGTTTTGCTACTTCCGTATCAGCTGATGCACCTTCGTGCGCTATTTCCCTGATGATATTATATTAAAAATATGTTTGCTGTGTGTTCTTAATGCTTTTATTCAATTTTCTTCATAATATCCGATTGCATTAAGCGGTAGAAGAGGAGTAGGATGCGGGAGAACGAACCTCTATCGGCAAACGTTTTGCTACCAGTGCTGCCAGGTCAAGCTGTCAAAAATTCCCTAGATGCTCTTACAAAATTTCCCTTTTTGGCTCAAATTATCCCCGTTACAGATACATATACAAGGCATATTCCAATAGTTAAATACTGCTCATAATCTCATTACATACCTTATTGTTGATCTTTTTGGCAAATGTCATCAGTCTTGAAATTTAAATGGGCCTTAGTTATTTCCATATCTTCAGCAGACGAAGTTTCAAAAGTTCTTTTTACATGTAGCATCCTAACTAATGATTCTGAGGTTAAAGAATTTCTCGTTTGTGTTTTCATTAAGTTCACTTGTGAAAATTCTCTCTCTCTCTCTCTCTCTCTGCATCCAATGTATTTTTCAATTTCTTCATATCAGTTACTACACAGAGTAAAAATATAAAGAATTAGCAATCACATTGTAATACAGGCTTATTGAAACATTTCATAAACATACAACACATCAATGCACAATCACTTTTGGGTAATTTCGACAATATTGCACTAATGATCAGAGAAAATCACGTGGATATAATGTGTGTTTGTGAAACTTGGCTCCAATCTAATATGCAGTCTGGTTTTGTTGCTATACCTGAGTATTCTTTTTATCGATTTGATGGCGGTAGGGGTGGGGGTGTATGTAAGAAATCATCTAACGGTCTCCCTATTAAAGACCCCTGAAGTCGAGCGACCTCCTCATCTCGAAGACATTTGGTTGACTGTTCAGAGTAGGAAATTCCCTTCATTCATCCTGGGATGTGTATATAGACACCCTCATGCACTCAACGACACCTTTGATTACATCTCCGAGGTATTTCGGTCGGTCTGTTTGAGGAGCAAACCTCTCATTATTATAGGCGACTTCAATGATAATCTCCTTCTTCCTAATAATAAAATGGGGAAAGTAATTCAATCCCTCCACTTAAATCAGCTTGTGAATAAAGCAACCCGTATCACCGCTAATTCCTCCAGCCTAATTGATCTTATAATTACCAATACACCTAGTTTTATAGTTCACCACGATGTCTTACCTTGTCCTGTAGGAGACCACGAGCTTCTAATAGCTACAGTTAATGTCAGGAAGGAAAAGAGACCGCCAATTGTTAAAACTTTCCGATCTCTTGAGAATTATTCTCAAAATTGTTTCTGCGACACTCTTCTTAATGAATACAACATTTTAAATTCAATACTAACTACAGATTGTGTAAATTATCAAGTTTCTACTTTTACTGATGTTTTTACGAGATGTTTAAATGAATGTGCCCCTCTTACAACCAAAGTCATGACACGCCCTCCTGCCCCGTGGATTGACTCTCAGTTAAAAGAGCAAATGAAAAGGAGAGATGACCTCCTAAGGCAATTTAAATCTGATAGACAAAACTCCGAGATGGAAAGAGCCTATAGAAGAGAAAGAAACCTTACTAAAACAATGTTGTCCGAAAAGAAGAAAAATCATTTCAGGGAAGAATTTTCCAAGTATAAGGGAAATATCAAAGGAACTTGGAATGTTATAAAAAGAATAATTCCTGCAAATAAGGAAATCTTAGAAAATTCTGACCTTCTCAGTGATAATGTGGAAAAGCGAGTGAATGATTTTAATAAGTATTTTGCTGAAATAGGTAAGTCCACATATGAAAAGTCCCAAGATAATAATGACTTGATTATTAATCAACCACATAATTGCCAGCCTCCAGCTGAAAGAAATATTATCAATAATTTTAGACCGCACCCAATCGATTTAGTCACACTTATTCTTATCATAAAGAACCTCAAACCAACAAACTCTTGTGGTTCCGATGGGATACAACTTCGCTTCCTAATTGACTCATTGCCAGTTACAGTATTTTTCATTTTAGTCATTGTTAATACATCCATTGTTACAGGCATTTATCCTAACCTCTGGAAGCATCCCTATATCATCCCCGTTTTTAAGAGTGGAGATACTAATAATGTTGAAAATTATAGGCCAATCTCTCTTCTCAGCATTCTGTCTAAAATACTTGAGAAGGTAGTTGCCACCCAGTTAATAAATTTCCTTGAATCAAATTGTCTATTATGTGAAGAACAACACGGTTTTCGGCCTAAACTTTCGACCGAGACGACCCTACTTAAAATTACTGATAAAATTTATAGTAATATTGAAAATAAGAAAATATCACTTTTATTATTGTTAGATTTGTCTAAAGCATTTGACAGTGTACACCATCAAATTCTAATGAGAAAACTTTCCAAAGTTCATGTTGACTCATTTTGGTTCGAAAATTATCTGAAAGATCGAATTCAATCAGTTCGAATGGGCTCGACTCTCTCTTCTTCTTTAGATATCAGTTTTGGCGTTCCTCAGGGTTCAATTTTGGGTCCTCTGCTTTTCTTAATATATGTTAATGATTTACCTCAATTTATAAGAGATTGCCTACTTGTTATGTATGCTGATGACACCCAGATTATGCTTACTGGTGACATTGATAGAATTCCTGAAATCTTAAAAAGGGCTGAAGATATATTAAACTGTGCCAAAAGTTATTTTAACAGTAATGGTCTTTTACTGAACGAAAATAAAACTAAATTCGTTATTTTTGGATCAAATCAATACCTGTCCCGCATTCCTGAGAACATCAGTATAAATTTCAACAATGTTTCACTCTTCCCATCTAATAAGGTTAAAAATCTAGGAGTTATTATGGACAGTACCATGACATTTAATTTTCATATCGATGAACTACATAAAAAAGTGAACGGGACCCTTATTTACTTGAACAGAGTCTATGAAAGATTCGAGCCTGATTGTAGGGTAATTGTAGTACAAACATTGATTTTAAGTATTCTCAACTACTGTCTGAGTGTTTGGGGTTCCACGACTAAGACCCAGATGTTACGAGTGAAAAGGCTCCAGAATTTTGCTGCAAGAGTTGCCATAGGGGGGGTGCATAAATATGATCACGTGACTCCCCTCTTTGAGAGATTGGGTTGGCTAAGGATGGACATGAAGTTCATATATAATATCTGTCTTTTAGTTTTTAAAATAAATCATGGAATATTACCGGAATGGCTCTTCTCATTGCCAACAGTTAATCAAGTGCGTATCAATAACGTCAACACCAGATATCAGAATTCTTTTTACGTGCCCAGAACTTCCACTGATATTGGGGCAAGAGCCTTAAATGTAATGGGCCCGAGACTTTGGAACTCTTTACCCGCAAACTTAAGAAGCTGCCAAACATTACCCTCACTTAAATCTCATCTTTTAAATCACCTACTTAATAAGTGATTTTAGTCTCATTATTATCCTCCCATTGGGTAGACGAAGTGTACGTATGCTTATTTTAATGTGTAAATATTTTGATTTTGTGCTTTGCAAATTTCATTTGTTTTATTTTGACATTTTACATTGTAATTTGTAATTAGATTAATTATCATGTAATAGCCATTTTTGATGGAATAAAGTTTTTGACTTTGACTTCTCCAGAATTTCCCTAGATATTCCCTCTTTCTTTTCTGGATTTTCCCTATATTTTAGTGAATTTTCAAGTTTCTTCCCTGTTTCCCTCTATCCACCTGAATTTCCCTAAAACAAGGAAATTTCCCTATACCTGGCAATCTAGTTTGCTACTTCCGTATCACCTGATGCACCCTCACATGCTATTTCCCTCACAATATTATATTAAAAATAACTTTGCTGTTTGTTCTTAATGCTTTTTTTCAATTTTCTTCATAATATCCGATCATAGCCATTTTATCGTCCAGCGTTATAGCATGACGCTTAGCACTTGCACTAGGAAGTTTCTTAGGTGCCATGGGGGAAAATATAAGGTCACAAAATGAGAGTAGCCGATAAACAGACGTATACCGTGCATAAACTAATCAATTCAAAACAATAGCGGTTTCGCGGGAATGACGAGTGACGGCGCCTAACGGTAGATATTGGAACTACTGTACGTATTTTAATAGAATTTTATATGCTTTTATTCTTATTTATTGTACAATAACATGATTTTATGTGCTTTTGTTTTTATTTATTGTACAGTAACATGATTTCATGTGCTTTTAATGGTTTTCTAGTGATATTCTGATTCCAATATTTGTAGCGGACAGACGTAAAGTTGATTATAATGATGTAAGCTTTATTTTTATTTATTTTTTATTTTTCCATATAGTTTTTGAAAACCAACGTATAATTGAGAACGACTTAACTCGAAACGACCAAAGCCGAGGGTATACCTGTATATATATATATATATATATATATATATATATATATATATATATATATATATATATATATATATATATATATATATATATATATATATATATATATATATATAGTGATCCCTCATTTATCACGGGGGTTCGGTTCCGAGACTGACCGCGATAGGTGAATTTCCGCGAAGTAGGATCACCCTATATGTACATATGTATTTTACATTTATTTTTACGTTTACTGTACAAACCCTCCCTATGGTTGGTTTCGGTTTTACGTCACGAACTCCCTTTTCAACTAAGGGCTAGGACTTTTGCCTTCTTGCGAAGGACTTGTTTTAGCTTAAATTTATACGAAAGTGATAGGTAAACTTACCGTGAATGAGGTGGTAATGACATTATCATCATGTTCTTGTGAGAGTTATTGGAGTGCTTTCACGTGTTCATACAGGGCTGCTAGACGTTCGAGTGTAAGGCCAGGTTCTTGATTTCCTCGTGGCTTAGTTACGAAGTGAATTGAATATACAGTACATAGGAAACCCCTTGATCATTATGTAAAATATGGAAGTGGAGAGGTTAAGTATCCTATCAGTGATGTTTTGAAATACAGTATACTTTGGACTTTGTACAAAGTGGTCTCAATTCAGGTCAGTTTTCAGAAACCAGTTGTGTTCCTTCTTCTATGATGGCGGTGGATGGCATTGAAAACTGTGAAAATGACACTAATGCTCCCCCAGTAGAGGAAATCTCTTTTAAATCACACGTTAAAGAAGATATGCTGAAGCCGCTTGAAATTAAAGAGGAGTCTGTTGAGATCACCTCTGTGTATATATATATATATATATATATATATATATATATATATATATATATATATATATATATATATATATATATACAGTGATCCCTTGTTTATCGCGGGGGTTCGGTTCCGGGACCGACCGCGATTGGTGAATTTCCGCGAAATAGGATCACCCTATTTATTTTTACATTTACTGTATAAACCCTCCCTGTACTGTTAACAAACCACCCTTTACTTTATTTATAACAGCGTGCGAGCGTAAATTTATATGAAAGTGATAAGTAAACTTACTGTGAATGAGTTGGTAATGACATGGCATCGTCGAGAAGATTGCAGAAGGTCACCGAACGAACCATATTATCATTATGTTCTTGTAAGAGTTGTTGGAGTGCTTTCACGTGTTCATACATGGCTGCCAGACGTTCGAGTGTAAGGCCAGGTTCTTCGATTTCCTTGTTGCTAAGTTACGAAGTGAAGTGAATATACAGTACATATGAAAACCCTTGATCATTATGAAAAATATGGAAGTGGAGAGGCCAAGTATCCTATCAGTGATATTTTGAAATACAGTATACTTTGGACTTTGCACAAACTGGTCTCAATTCAGGTCAGTCTTCAGAAACCCGTTGTGTTCCTTCTCCTTCTATGATGGAGGTGGAAGGCATTGAAAACTGTGAAAATTATAATAATGCTCCCCCAGTAGAGGAAATCTCTTGTAAATCAGATGTTAAAGAAGATCTGCAGAAGCCTCTTGAAATTAAAGTGGAGTCTGTTGAGGCTAAGGAAATGATACTGATGCTCCCACAGTTGAGGAAATCTCTTGTAAATCAGACGTTAAAGAAGATCTTCTAGAGCCGCTTGAAATTAAAGAGGGGCCTTTTGAGGCATAGGAGACTGTTATCGAAAGAACCCAACCCCTGAAGCATGACAAATTAATAAGTACAACGCGAACTGCGCACATGTGAATTAGACTGAACGAGTGAGGCGAGACAATGGAAGATGGTGGGAGAAGCAAACTTCATTCAAAATGCCAATCAGACCCCATGATACAGAACATACAGAAAAACAATTTTGTGATTCGTCGTCTCTCACTCTTTCATCCAATACCATTCCATGAACTATCTCACGTAGTATCGTACAGTTTTTCACATGGTGCAGTACTGTGAGTTATATGTTTAAATTTATGTTTTTTAAAATTTTTTACTGTTTTATTACTCTTTGGCTAGGAGATACTTTATTTATCAATAAAATAATGAAAATTTCAATATGTACTAGTTCACGTAAGTGCGACCCTTTTCATTTTCCGAAATGCTGATACCGGTATCGTATTTTACATGGTGCAGCCTGTTACTATTTTTTACTGTTTTATTATTCTTAGGCTAAGAAATAAGTTTTTTTTATCAATAAAATCATGAAACTACTGGAAATTTTAATATATGGTAGCTCACGTAGGTGCGACCCTTTGCGTTTTCCGAAACGCTGATACCGGTATCGTACTTTCTATGGTGCAGAGTTTCATGTTCAGATTTATGTTTTTTTTGCTATTTCTTACTGTTTTATTATTCTTAGGGTGGGAAATACATTTTTTTATCAATAAAATCATGACATTCTTTTTTTCAATAAAATAATGAAAATATTGAAAATTTTTATTTTTTTAATATTTTAATAATTTCGCATATACCCAGAAAAAAAAAACATAGAAAACCGCGATACACTGAATTCGCGATAGGTGAACTGCGATATAGCAAGGGGTTATTGTAATACATTTATGCTTTTTAACGTCACTATCACTAGCACTTTTCAGTTTCTTAGGAGCCATAATGAGAGCTAATAATAGAACACAAAGCAAAAAAAATTCTGGAAAATCTACAACGAAAGAACAACGAGCTATCTTTGAAATTTGTATTCGTAGGTCAATTTGTTCCAGATTGGGGGCATTTGTAGGTGGAGGTTCAATTGTATATATGTGATAAAATTTGTTTCTGTTTTAACTTAGGACTTACTGGTCAATTAGGTTATAAGTCGTAGTTTATATATTAAAGGTCATATATTCGACATATGATGCCATGCAGACATGGCATGCCGTCAACCACAAGCAGTGTACATTGCAATCAAAATTTCCAAAATTTTATTATTTTTCTACACAAGATACTTAAAAAAAAAAAAAATGAGACAGTGGCAAGTATGAGACTGGCTTCTGCCTTCCATATTTTTTTTAATTTTATGGTGTTTGCTCCTCATACTTTTCATCTATCTATCTATATACTGTGGCCACATTCTCCCTTTTAAGGGGGGGTGGCCGAGCCATAGAACATGCATTTATCATCCATTTCTATTGATCTTGTCCTTGGTTGCCAGGATCAATGGGAGGACCTTTGTAAATAGATGTGACTTTGAATTAGTTTCCTGTAATATCTATCTGCATTACACCAGTGTGGTTGACCATGTGGTCAATGCTTCTGGGTGTTGGGTTGTGCCACGCCCGTTTTCCTCTAAATGTTGTAAAAGTTGACTAATTTGGGCAGAGCAGGAGGATTGGAATCTCCCCCTCTGCATTGTTTTTTTTGCTGAGAGCCAAAGAGCACAGGAGTATTCTGGCAGTATAGATTGAGCCAGAACCTTAGTAATTGGGTCTTTGAATATGCATGGTTGTGTCGTAACTGATAGTATAAGGAAGGAAATAGATGGTATGTTTATGAAAAAAAGATACTTTATATAAAGTAGTTTAATATCCCAAAAAGAACCCATGCAGCTTGGTAATAGATTGCCCTATCATCCTCCTCCTTGACAGTGACTTTTCACTCTTTCCCCTTTGTTTTCCCACATCATTTTACTTGCCGTGACATGGCTAAGTGAATGGGAATCCTATTCATGTGTATCAGACTGAACAAGTTTTTATTAGACATTGAGCTATTCTGTTTGGAGCAGTAGGAGCCTGTAGTGATGGTGTTTGTTAATGCTTGTTATGGTGGTAGTTATACTACAAATAATTTTTCCAGCACCTTGTTATACTGTGTTTATATCTGAAAATAATACAAATTCTAAGTTTTTTGCTCTTTAGTGGTCTGTCAGTTAATGTTGTTAGTCATTTATGTTTACTTTGGGGTCCTTGATTTACATCAGAGTTCCGTTCCTGAAATATGATGTAACCCAGATTTCAGTGTAAGTCGGAACACACCTAAATAAACGCCTATCCTAATGCAGTAGTAAAGTTTCTCTCTTTTCCATGCATTTCGCTATCTCTAATTTCACTTCCCTGGTGATGGCTTTCCTTTTCTTTGGAGCACTGCCATCAGAAGAATCTGATGTATGCTTGGGAGACATAATACAGGCCAAAAATTATAAAAAAAAAAAGCAAAGTAATATATGGGAAATGTGCTGTGGCCATGAAGCATCATACCTCGAGAACAGTGCAAACCGAAGACACCCTCTATTTTGTAATTTTTGTCCAAAAATTATAGTACTCTAAAGTGGTGTGAATTTGTGAGGATACATTGGACAGAATTGTTTTTGCAACAATTCTTAAACATATGTATTATTATTTTGTAGGGGACTTCCATTGAGCAGTCAGATTTTGAAGAAACTGCATCAGGGGTCCAAGTTGTGGCTCCAGAAACTGATTCAGAACCATTGGTGTTACGAGGTAATCATAAGAGAGCAGCTAAAAAAAAACAAGGTATGTTATACTCGTTCAGCATTTTGTATATAATGGATAATTTAAATACAGTGGTCCTACATCCCATCAGTTGGTTCCACAATTCCCTGTATAAGTGAAAAACAGCATATGTTCAAGATCCTTATGTAAAAGTTCCTGTATGCTTTGCATATAACCTTTTCTCCAGTCTTTCTTATCCTTTAGATACAGTAATTCCAATTTTACTATAGTAAAACTTTATTCAATACAATTCAAGTGCTATGAAAAAAAGTACATTATTTTAGGAAATAAAACATTGTAGCTGTACAATAATGCACAGAAGCAACCTACCTAAGCCTAAGTGAGCACGTTAATGGACACTTAGCATCAGAAATTAATTTTCCAAACTACTGACTGTTTCATTAAAGATTTTTAAGACAACGAGATACCAAGAAATGTAAAATTTACACCAAAGAGGTTTACTAAGCCCCTTTCTGAATATCAGTATCCGGTGTTTGCAAAGTATGTTTGTTTGAGTGAGTTATAGGGTAAATGTACGCACTGCATTGTGAAACAAATACTGTATACAAATACAGTATAATGGACGTAGATGTCATAGTAATGTCAAACATAACTGTGAACAGCTTTACTTAAACTCTGCTTGAACATCCCATGGTACAGTTTCATATATATGCTCAAATCCATCTGTATTGTTTGATACCAATAATGACCCACCGTTATTGTACTCTGGCCTATCTGCATTGTTGCAACTAATAATAAGCTGCAAGGGGGAAAGACATATTGGGCTATAGTCCATCTGAATTTTTGGCAACTAATATTGAGAAAGGCTTATTGGTTTGTAATCCATCTGATTTGTTGGCAACTAATATTGAGCCTTAGGAAGGAATTATTGTGCTTAGTCTATCTTCTTAGTTACAACTACTTTTAAGCCAATAATGAATCTTGGGAACAGAAATTATTGAGCTCCGATCCATCTGATTTGTTTGCGTCTAATATGAGATTCAGGAGAACAGGCTCCAGTCTATCTGAGTTGTTTGCAACCAATATTTAGTCACAGATCTGAATAGGGGCACTTTAGTGGATGGCCTCTCCAACAATACTCACCTGAGAAAGCAGCCTTGTGGATGCTCTTTACTAGTGGGCACCACTCACTGAGGGTACAAAAGGGCTGCCAACTATTCTAGAACACTTGGTGCTCCCATTTGTCTCATTATTTGTTGTAACATGTCAGATGAAGCAATGCCTTGTTATTCCTGCCCCTTATGGCTCTCCAGGTTGCAAACAGTTATGATGGAATTGAAGTCACTCATTATGAGAGAGAGAGAGCTTTTGATGAATATGATTGAGAGTAATATATCGATGTTAGGTGTAAATTCCTTTCAGATACCCCTTGTGGTAAGCCTACGACAGTTTGTGAACCTCTGTGACAAAAAGATAATACATTTAGTAACCCTTACATTGAGAAAGAGGCAAAGAGAACTTTACTTTTTTAACGTTTTTTAATATTTATGTAGTGCTATGAAACTTAAGAAGAATATTTAATGCAGTTTTCACATAAATAGAAAATAATGTTTAGAGCATCTGTTTTTATATTCAACTTTGAAAATCCATACCACATAGACCATTTTTTTTCCTTGTCAGTTTTTTATATATTTTAATCTTGATATGTGAACCCTATAAACTTACTATGAGTGAACGTGTAGTATTCACACAAGAATAGAAAACCCTCACTGCTTAAGCTGTTTTTTTTTATTTGCAGCTACTGATTAATTTTTAGTTTTAAATTTTATGAAAACCTTTTAACTTATCATGAATAATGCTGTAGTCATAACATATTACAGCCAAAACAAGCTATTGGTTAATTTTTTATTTTGAATTTTTATTATTTTTCCTCTCCAAGTTATATTTATTTAATTATTATTATTATTTGAGCATTTTAATTAAACCTTTAAAGTTACCTCAAAATAATTCTTATAGTCTTCAAATGTTAAGTAGAAAACACATTTTTGACTATTTATCTTTTCTAATTTGAATACCTACACTGTATGTACTGTTTATTATTTTCAACCTTTATTTTTTATTATTTGAACAGTTTTGTAATTTATTCAACTACTGTATACTGAGAACACTATGATGAAATTTGCTAATATTGCAGTATTTAAGTATGAAACCACATTCCGTAATTTCTCATTAAAAATATCCTAATAGGAATTATAATATGCTGTACAGTATTGTATAATATTTCTATTGTTGATGGTTATCAGTATTTTTTCCCTTGAATGAATAATTGAAGCAACAGAAATCATATGTAAAATATGGAAATGAGAGTGGTGTAGGTAATTGACATTTCGGTCATTATAGTCACCAAAGAGATTGGATTAAGGCTTCTGGGGTCAGTAATTATTATTACAGTGTACGAGTGCTTTTGAATCTTCTTTAATCACTTTAATAAAAACCTTTTTCTATTTTCGATGAGGCTTATTTATATTATATCCCGCAATTTTAAGTATTTTTTCTAAGAATATAAATATGTTGGTTGATATTCAATAACTTTTTTCTTAGTAATCAATGGTAATTAACATTTGTCCTCCCTTGGGATGGCCTCGCTGTAAAAAATTAATATATAAATTTATTTATCTGTTACTGTATCTCTTACTTTGGTATTGATTTTTAAATCAAGCATACTTGCCAACTTAAGTCTGATTCATTTTGCTTTGCAGATTTATCATCGAAAGACATTGGCAGTATGGACCAATATAAATCCAGTTGTTCAAACTCATTAAGTGATAGCCTTTCTGCCTCCCCCTCACCTTCTGGTATCAGATCTCACAGCAGTACATCTCCTGAGAAGAGCAGTCCTGAAATTGATGATATGCTTGAAGAAGTCCATAAGGAAATAAGCAAACGGATAATTGAAAGTGCAGTAGTTGGAGATGAATCTAATAATAAAATCATGTGTGGGGAAAATTTCGAAGTAGAGGAACTTGATGCTATTCCTGTCGACACGAGAACTTATGAAGACTTCAAAAGTGACATTGAAAAGAAAGAAAGCTTGTTAGCAGAAATTTTAGATCTCAATTGCTTAAAGATGGATCATGAAAGCAAACCTCTTAGAGATCATAGCTCTGATGCCTCCCATAACGTGACTTTACCATTAGAGAGAGAACATAGCGTAGAGAGTGCTGGTTGTTCAACTCCAAGCACATTAAAAGAACGAAGTCCTTTACCAGAAAGTGCTCCAAATAGTTTTATGGAGCAATTCTGTCAGAATAATGCTAGTTTAATGTGTGTTGATAGTGGAATGGAAATCCTTAATGAAAAGAAAGATAGTTCCAATGAAGATAACTCATGTAACAATTCAGTTGGCAGTAATGATGGTTGCGAACATACTGGAAGCAACTTTAGTGATGACCGTGTAAGTTGTTTGAGCTATGGACCCCCTTCTGGTAGCAGCTTAATTTCTCTGCCTGCTAACAGGGTCTCATCCTTAGAGGGTCATGATTCGCATATGTGTGATACCAGTGCCATGTTCATTGTTACAGAAACCTCAGATGTAGCTGATGTCAGTTGGTCTTATGCTCCAGGGCATTTGTCAGATTCCCATCATGATGGTCGAGAGGAAATAAATGGGGGATGGGTAAAGCAGACACTGCCAAGTGATGTAGTTAGTTTCACTGTGTCTGAAAAGATCATTGCATTTATTGACAGTCATGGTTTTCTTTTTTGCAAACAAATGAGCTTGGAGAATTCATGGAAAAAATTTAAACTGAGAACTAAGCCTACTAAGATAAACCTGTGTCCAAGTGGCACAATTCTTTGGGTTCAGTATGGAAAAAATGCTTACTCAGTCCTCATTCCAACGTTTGACCACTTACCACTCTCCAAATTGACTCTTGTAGCTTATAATGTTCATCAGTTGTGCATAGATGAAGAATTTGCTTGGTATATCACCGAGGATAAAAAAGTAAGTACAGTCATAACTATCATACTTCTTGGTGAGCAGTATTTGCTTCGTAATCCTCAAAATGTATCCAGCTCTTATGATTAGCATTGCAAATTTATGTCACCATTTAGTTATACCTATCTGTAGATTACTTTTTTTTACTGCTTATGTTCTTTGAATAGAATATTGTCTGTTTCAGAACTGAGAAGTATGTAGTAGTTAGCCATGGAAGCTTTTAGATATTGATGCTTTAATGCTTATTTGTGTATTTACAGGCAACATTGACTAGTTCCATAGATACTAAAGAATATATATACAGGTATTTAGTATTAGTTTTTAATTCTGAAACTTGCCTTGTAGGTCTAAATTAAATTTACTATATATTTTTTCTCAATTTGGTATTATGCACACATAATGTTATGTAAATACTCCACTAATACTTTGAGGACCTTTGCAGCGTGAAAATAGATTTTTATTTTTTCACTCTACTTTGAGTTCATGCATAGTAATACATCTTGAGCTACTTCTTTATAGCAACAGCATCTGACATTTCCATAGGGATAAAGGATTTAACACAAAACATTGAGATCCAAGGCCTCATGATACATTAAGGATCAATACTACTATGTTATATGTAACAGTATAGAAATTACACTGCATGTATAATACCGAAGTTTTTCTGTAGTTTACAAGGTAGAAGGGGTATAAGTAAGGAGTTAAAAACCATGTTTTTTCTTTTTTTTTTTTTTACACACACACACACGCACACACTCA
>JAXCGZ010019937.1:0-28426 GCA_037179515.1 Halocaridina rubra
ACCAGCAGAGAGCTGGATATTCATTACACATCTTTTATTATCCCTTCACATCTGACAGGTCATTACACTCTCCATCTCTGTTTCTCTTTACAGCCTGATAAAGGCCGTTTTATTTAATTATTTTTGGCCTGTCCTGGTGTCATAATCATCTTAAAAAAAAAAAAAAAAATTTTTTTTTTAGGCTGATCCTACTTTGCGATTTTCCTGGTTCGCACCGGGTCCCAGAACCGAACTACCGCGATAAGGGAGGGAACACTGTATATATATATATATATATATATATATATATATATATATATATATATATATATATATATATATATATATATATATATATATATATATATATATATATATATATATGTTCCGGTTTTATGTCATGGACTCCTTTTTCAACCAATGGCTAGGACGGTTGCCTTCTTGCAAAGGACTTGTTTTGGCAGATGCAATCGTTGCCCTTGCTAACCTCAGACCATGACGGTGTTCGAACCCTCGACCTGATGCCTCAGAGTCGCGAACGCTACCGCTTGAGCCACAGCAACTACATATATATATATATATATATATATATATATATATATATATATATATATATATATATATATATATATATATACAGTATATATATATATATATATATATATAGTATATATATATATATATATATATATATATATATATATATATATATATATATATATATATATATATATATATATATACAGTAACCCCTCGTTTATTGCGGGGGTTTGGTTCCGGGGCCGGCCGCGATAGGTGAATTTTTGCTGCGAAGTAGGATTACCCTATATACATAGGTATTTTACATTTACTTTTACCTTTACTGTATAAACCCTCCCTGCACTGTTAAAAACCACCCTTTTCTTTATTAATAACAGCATGCAAGCGTAAATTTATATGAACGTGAATGGTAAACTTACCTTGAATAAGGTGGTGATGACATGAATAGACTCCAGAGGAAATTATTCTGCAGCCAATGACAGCTTTGCGGCTGCATTTTGCGAGAGATGAACTTGGTAATGGGGAGTTGCTATCGCTGTTTCTTCTTTTGTTGCAAGATGGTCTTGTAAGGAATCATGGCATCGTCGAGAAGATTGCAGGAGGTCACCGAACGAACCATATTATCGTCATGTTCTTGCGAGAGTTGTTGGACTGCTTTCTTACGTTCATACATGACTGCCAGACGTTCGAGTGTAAGGCCAGGTTCTTCGATTTCTTTGTGCGTTTTCTCTGTTTGTTGTTCTTCCTCTTCTTCGCTTGCTGATTTTGTCATTTCCTCCAAGTCTTCATCAGTCAAAGGCGGCTGGTGGCAGTCGATCCGTTCATTCACGTCTTCGTGAGTTATATCTTTAAGGCATTCTCTTCCTAGCAATGCAGCTAACTTCACAGCTTTCGCAACTGCCGAGTTATGGACTTTGTCAGGAGCGAATCCCTTGTAGTCGTAGATGACTTCAGGCCACAATTTCTTCCAGCTGGCATTGATTGTGGCTGGCTTCATCTCATTGATTGCATTCTGAATATTTTGAAGGCATGTAGCAATCGTGTAATTATGCCAGTAAGTCCTCATTGAGAATTCTTTGTCCGAATCCATGGATTGAACCAGGTTCGCCGGGGCATTTCGTGTGTTGAGGGCCTTGAACTCACGAATAACTCCTTGATCCATAGACTGAATCAGTGATGTCGTATTCGGTGGCAGGAATTCTACTTGAACACCGTCATATTGGAGATCAGTTGCGTGGCCACCAGCATTATCTATTAAAAGAAGAATAAATTTTGAACTGAGGGATAAAGCATTGGTGAAACCGGTCCAATGTGAGGCTTTTCGTGATCCAGGCCTTAGGGTTATGCATCCAATACACTGGTAACATATTCTTACTCTTAAAAGCCCTAGGGTTCTTAGACTTGTAGATTAGCCCGGGTTTTAACATGAAGCCCGCAGCATTCCTGCACATGACGAGGGTAACGCAGTCTTTGTGTGCTTTAAATCCTCGGGCTTTAGCTTCTTCCTTGAAGAGAAAAGTGCGAGACGGCATTCTCTTCCAAAATAACCCAGTCTCATTCATTTTAAACACTTGCTCAGGAGCGTATCTAACAGTTTTACCTTTTCTATTATGGTCAACATCTTCCTTTGCTGCTTAGGCTTACTACCAGAATCCTTAAAAGATGAAGGATGCTTTGGAGGCAATGCAGAGGTTGAAATACAAAAGTTTCACAAAATCACAAGCACAAGGTAATAAGAAGCACAACGCGAATGGCACGCACGTGAGTAGACTGAACGGGTGAGGCGAGACAATGGAAGATGCTGGGAGAATGAAACTTCAATCAAAAAGCCAATCAGGCCCCATGATACAGAAAAACAATTCTGTGATTTGTCGTCTCCCACCCATCAGCCAATAGCATCCCATGTACTATTTCATGTAGGTGCGACCCTTTTCGTTTTCCGAAACGGTGATACCGGTATCGTATTTTGCATGGTGCAGTACTGTGAGTTACATGTTGAAATTTATATATTTTTACTATTTTTCACTGTTTTATTATTCTTAGGCTAGGAAATACTTTTTTTTTATTAATAGAATAATGAAAATACTAGAAATTTTAATATATACTATCTCACGTAGGTGCGACCCTTTGCGTTTTCTGAAACACAGATACCAGTATCGTATTTTCTATGGTACAGAGTTACATGTTTAAATTTGTTTTTTCTATTTTTTACTGTTTTATTATTCTTAGGCTGGAAAATACTTTTTTTTTATCAATAAAATAATGAAAATAAAAAAAAAAAAAATGAAAATACTGAAAATTTTAATATTTCCACATATCGTGGATTCTCGCATATACCCAGAAAAAAAAAAGCTTGCCATAAAAAACTGCGATGCACTGAATTTGCGGAAGGTGAATCGCGATATAGCAAGGGACTAATATATATATATATATATATATATATATATATATATATATATATATATATATATATATATATATATATATATATATATATATATACAGTGTTCCCTCGGTTATTCGCGTTTCTTGGTTCGCGTTCTCACTGTATCGCATTTTTTGGGGGGATAAATTATTTTATTTCATGGGTATATGCAAACATATTAAAATATTAAAAAAAAAAATTCGCAGTATTTTCATTTTTTTTTTATTGAAAAAAGCATATTTCATTATCTAATTGATAAAAAGAAATTATTTCCCAGCCTACGAATAATAAAACGGTAAACAATAGTAAAAAACATAAATTTAGATAGATAGATAGATAGATAGATAGATAGATAGATACGTATATGGACCACCTCTTTTGAAAAGTACAGTGTAATCTTTACAAAAGGAATATTTGGTCCAAATTATAATGAATAAATACAATAAATTTTGTACAATCATCAAATAAGTAAATGAATTTTAAATTAATATACATTGTACTAATAACTGAATGATATACGTATGTACATTATAACTCACAGTATTGCATCATGCGAAATAGTGTTCGATAGCGTACAATGTATTGGGGTTGCAGCTACGTGAGCTAGCATATATATTTATATTTCCAGTAGTTTCATGATTTTATTGATAAAAAAAACGTATTTATTAGCCTAAGAATAATAAAACAGTAAAAAATAGTAAAAAACATAAATACTAACAGTATTGCAGATACGATACCGCTATCAGCGTTTTGGACAAAAGCTCGTTCGGTCTAACTCACGTGTGCGCCGTTCACGTTGTGCTTATTAAACGTTTTGCTTGTGTTCGATAGCGTACAATGTATTGGGGTCGCAGCTACGAGAGCTAGCATATATATTTATATTTCCAGTAGTTTCATGATTTTATTTAAAAAAAAAACGTATTTCTTAGCCTAAGAATAATAAAACAGTAAAAAATAGTAAAAAACATAAATACTAACAGTATTGCAACATGTAAAATACGATACCGCTATCAGCGTTTCGGACAAAGGCTTCCACCATCTTCCATTGTCTCGCCTCACTCGTGTGCGCCATTCACGTTGTGCTTATTATTATTAATATGTTTTGCTTGTGATTTTTTTACTCGCATATTTTAACCTTTGCAATGCCTCCCAAGCATCCTTCATCTTTTAAGGCTTCTTGTAGTGAGCCTAAGTGGCAAGGGAAAATGTTAACCATTGTAGATAAAGTGAAACTCTTAGATATGTTGAAAGAAGGAAAAAAGTATGTGGATGTCGGCCGCTATTTTACGTAAACGTAAAAATTATTGTAAAATACTGTACCTATGGATGTCAGTTCATCATCACCTCATTCACTTTAAGTTTTCCTATCACTTTCATAAAAAATTACGTTGCTTGCTGTTATTTATAATGTAAAGGGTGATTTTTTAACAGTACAGGGAGGGTTTATACAGTGTAAATGTAAAAATACGTTAAAATATATATGTACATATAGGCTGATCCTACTCCGCGGATTTCCTGGTTCGCGCCGGGTCCCGGAACCGAACTACCGCGATAAGGGAGGTAACACTGTATATATATAATCAAATAAGCACATTCCCATATGTGAAAACATGAATAATGTTTACTCCGACCGGGACTTGAACCTAGGACTTATTATTACTAAGCCAAGGCGCTACCAACTACACCACAGAAGGTCTTAAAAGGGAAACAGACCTACAGCTTATATCTGCTGTATTAGGAATAAACGCATTCTATCCGAATACCACTATATTCTTAATACAAATTCCCCCAACCGCACTCGTGGTTTTGTTTTCGCATTTAATTCAACTCCCAATCTCATCCGAGACCAACAATAATCAAATAAGCACATTACCATATGTGAAAACATGAATCATTTTTACCCTGACTGAGACTTGAACCTAGGATTTATAATTGCTAAGCCAAGGTGCTACCAACTACACCACAGAAGGTCTTAAAAGGGAAGCAGACCTTACAGCTTATAGCTGCTATACTAGTAATGAACGCATTCTATCTGAATGCCACTGTGTTCATATTACAGTTTCCCCCAACCTCATCGTGGTTTCGTTTTCGCTTTTAATTCAACTCTTAATCTCATTCGGGACGAAAAATAATCAAATAAGCACTTTACCATATGTGAAAACATGAATTTTTTTTCCCCGACTGGGACTTGAACCTAGGATTTATAATTACTAAGCCAAGATGCTACCAACTACAACACGGAAGGTCTTAAAAGGGAAACAGACCTTACAGCTTATAGCTGCTATACTAGTAATGAATGCATTTTAGCTGAATGCCACAATGTTCATATTAGAGTTTCCCCCAACCTCACTCGTGGTTTCGTTTTTGCATGTAATTCAACTCCCAATCTCATTCAGGACCAACATTAATCAAATAAACACATTACCATATGTGAAAACATGAATTATCTTTACCCTGACTGGGACTTGAACCTAGGACTTATAATTAACTAAGCCAAGGCGCTACCAACTACACCACAGAAAGTCTTAAAAGGGAAACAGACCTTACAGCATATATCTGTTATACTAGGAATGAACGCATTCTATCTGAATGCCACTATGTTCATATTACAGTTAGGTCGGGGGAAACTGTAATATAAACATAGTGGCATTCAGATAGGATGCGTTCATTCCCAGTATAGCAGATATAAACTGAAATATCTGTTTCCCTTTTAAGACCCTCTGTGATGAAGTTGTTAGCACCTTGGCTTAGTAATTATAAGTCTTAGTTTCAAGTCTCAGTTGGGGTAAAAATGATTCATATTTTCACAGATGGTTATGACAGTTGTCAGGAATGGAACCCTGTTGTAAATCTGGAACCCCCTGTATATATAGGGGGTCCTCGATCTATGTGGTCCTCGAGTTTTGATATTTTGCCGTTACGACACAGGCCCATAAATTATTAATAAATTTATTAATAGATAAATTTTTTACCTACTTGACTCGAGGTAAATACTAACTTTATACGCTGAGCAGTTTGTGAGCATGGCGGTATAATACACAGCTAGCAGCTCTGTTTTATTTCTATGTATATTCAGGAGGAGCATTCTAAAAATTGAACGTGAGGGCTTTCGTTTATGACAGTTCCTATTAATGCTGCTGATTTTCTCTATGCCTATGCAAGCTAACTTTGCTTCTCCAGTAATAATGCTTTAGCATATACTTTCTCTTTTCTAGGATAAAATTCGTATATTGTATTCATTTAATGGATTCACCGGGAAAACTGATAAAGTGATACACTTTCTTGTTTTGTATGTTATCTGTATGATTAGTTGCTTTTTGCTCCTTTTTTTTTTTATTGCACTTACTTTTTTTGCACTATTCTTTTACTATTTTGTGCAGTAAATCTTTGTTTATGCAGCATTGTGTTTTTAATGTTTGCTAATATGATGCCAGTTATTGATTTTTTTTATGTATTGGCATGTATGAACCCTCTGAGTGATATACAAAACAACTTACATAATATTGAATTTAAGGTTTATTGCAGTGTCACTCCCCAGAAAAATATTGTAGAGTGAATCTCCGTTTTTTTTTTTTAATGCTCGAAAATGTTACTTCTTCCTGAGTAATTGTCTGTCTCTGTCAACTACCTAAAATAAACTTTTGTGTAATGTATTGTGAATGCTATGTACTTCCCTCAGACATGCAAGGGCAAGTGCTTAGATTACAAGGCATGCGTACAGTGCCAAGTCTTTGAAACGGGCGAGTTCACTCAGGAGGAGTGTGAGGTCAACTGCACCCTCTTCAATGCTACCAGGGTTCCTGTTGCCGAAGGTATGAGTTACTTTTAAGCTAAATATCGTATATATCCAAGATAGGTTTTCTTATGAATTGGATGCTGTTTTTCCATTTTTAATGTAATTATAGAAAATACAAATGCCAAGGAAATTTATAGATGTTAAAAATACTTACTTACATATTTATGTAATAAAAAATTGTTACAAATGAAATGGGTATCCTATTCATATACGTATCTTGGATACTTCTATTTTATTTTGAAAATGTGGTCATAATCTGATAGGAATACTAGAAAGAATCTCATCACTATCAAGCTTTGTAGTCAGAGAATGTATTTGTATGTATGTAGGTTATGGCCACAAATTCCATACTTATATCGTTATTGTTGTTTTTGTAAATTTTACTATTATCATCATAGCCCCAATTCTTTATAGCTTTGTGGCACAGAATATAAGTGCTTGGACTTTAAGGAGTGCGTACAGTGTCGGGTATATCAAACGGGACCGCTCGCCAAAGACCCGGAATTGTGTTCGGAATGCTCCCTTATCTACGGCAGTGTTGAATCAACTGTAGCTTTTGAAAATTATTCTATGATTGTAACAAGCTGGGTTGAAGGTATCGGAACTCTTAAGAATTATCACACTATTCATATTGCACTGATGGAAAATCTGCATCTTTTACTATTACTATTTATTTTGGTGCTTAATGCAATTACTTAAACAGATGGAATTTCTGCAACATTAAGTTATGGTACACTTCAAGCGCACGTATCTTAAGTATTTAGCGAAAGCTGTTTTTAAGCAGTATGCATATAATTAAATAATTGCTAAATTACGTATGTGCTAAAAAGTACAGTATTAAAGGAATTAATAGTTTTAGTTTGTGCATCCTGACTGCTTACTTTTTCAAAAGAATATTTTGGTTTAAGTACTCTATCCTCAAAAAAGAAAATTAGCATCTAAGCATGTTGAGTGTGGTGCTCACAGGTACTTTGCTTCCAAAAAAATTGATGTATGTGGATGTAGGTAGCATGAATGAGGGGTTGCTTATACATTATTGAATGTATAAAATTATCCAAACAGTTACCAAATATTACTCTCTCAATGTAACGTTTCTTGCTTAGTGTCTTGAATATATTTCAAGACAATTTAATTCTACGTACATGTATAACATAAGTGTTGTTTGTATGACACTTTCTTATTGTAGCTTCTGTATATGAATGTATACCTACACTCACAGTGTGTATACCTATTCATTTATATCAAGTATGCATGTATATTCGCGTATATAATGTGTAGTGCATTATTTAGGTAAGCTGTAGAAGAGAGAGAGAAATCTGAGAAGCTGTTTTAGCCATTAACCTGTTACAGTCTTGGGATAACGATTATTACTGCACCTGTGCGAACAGAGAACCGTTACATGTAACAGTATTTTCACCTGTTTTCCTGCCTAATGAGAGAGAAACCTAGTTAGTCCTTAGTACCAGGGACCCCTATAGAGGAAGGAAGTTTGTTAGACACTTTCTCACATTTACAGTTAGTTGTTCTAATGAGATGCTACGAGACACTCATGTTTGTGACATGTGAAATCGGTTGTGATTGAGATTCTACGAAGACAGTAGCTACTGTGATTGACGGTGCACATAAAGTTAAATAATAAGTGTTTAAATAGTTGTTCCTGTGAAGTCAAACTGAACACTTTGAAGTCAGACTGGTCACTAATGTCTGAGAATGCACGTTAGAGATAAACGACCTAAGAAGACATTTGAACTTGATTTAGAGTTCTGTGACTGTTTGCTGTCGACACCTGGGTTTTCCTGATAGACAAGTACAGAGATATTTATTTCTAAGAGTACTCTTTTCTACTTGTGCAGTGAATAATGAGCTCATATTGGTATAACACTTACAGGTAGAACTTGTTAGAAAATTTATTAATCTGTATGAGGAAATATTTATCTAAAGTGAGGAGAGTTTACTTATTAATTCACTTATCAACAGTTCTAATGCCCTCTTATATATATTTGCATATATTCTTATGCATGTGATAATAAATATATTTTTATTGGTAGAGGACTTAATTTCGAGATCGTTTGTAGGCCTCTACCAAAGCCGTGTCAGGATCTCCAAACTTAGAGGGTTATGATATCGAAGGTTAATAATATATAGGATATCATCCACAGTTAGCATACCAGAAATTAAGATATAATGTGGTTATTAAAGATTATTACTCTTTATGGAATGGAAACCTGCTTCATACTAATGTACAGTAGAAAAGTTTATAGTTTTTAAGTGTGACGTCTTTATTGATGTAGGGATATACAGTGATCCCCCGCTGGATTGCATTTCTTGGTTCGCGTTTTCATTGTACCACGTTTTTATATTTGGCAAATTGTTATTTTATTTTTTGGGTATATACAAAAATATTAAAATATTAAAAAAATAAAAATTCTCAGTATTTTGATTTTTTTTTATTGAAAAAACAATTTCATTATCTAATTGATAAAAAAAATTTATTTCCCAGCCTACGAATAATAAAACAGTAAAAAATAGTAAAAAACATAAATTTAGGTATACGTACGTACAGTATAACTCACAGTATTGCATCATGTGAAATAGTGTCTGATAACGTACAATGTATTGGGGTCGCAGCTACGTGAGCTAGCATATATATTTATATTTCCAGTAGTTTCATGATTTTATTGATAAAAAAACGTATTTCTTAGCCTAAGAATAATAAAACAGTAAAAAATAGTAAAAAACATAAATACTAACAGTATTGCAACATGTAAAATACGATACCGCTATCAGCGTTTCGGACAAAGGCTTGTTCAGTCTAACTCGCGTGTGCGCCGTTCACATTGTGCTTATTAAATGTTTTGCTTCTGTCCGATAGCGTACAATGTATTGGGGCCGTAGCTATGTGAGCTAGCATATATATTTATATATCCAATGGTTTCATGATTTTATTGATAAAAAAACGTATTTCTTAGCCTAAGAATAATAAAACAGTAAAAAATAGTAAAAAACATAAATACTAACAGTATTGCAACATGTAAAATATGATACCGCTATCAGCGTTTCGGACAAAGGCTTCCACCATCTTCCATTGTCTCGCCTCACTTGGGTGCGCCATTCACGTTGTGCTTATTAATACGTTTTGCTTGTGATTTTTTTACTCGCATATTTTAACCTTTGCAATGCCTCCCAAGCATCCTTCATCTTCTAAGGCTTCTTGTAGTGAGCCTAAGCAGTAAAGGAAAATGTTAACCATAACAGATTAGGTAAGTTTACCTATCATGTACATATAAATTTACGTTGCATGCTGTTATTTATAAAGTAAAGGGTGATTTTTTAACAGTGCAGGGTGGGTTTATGCAGTAAACATAAAAATAATTGTAAAATACCTATGTACATGAGCATGTCATATAAATTTATGCTTGCATGCTGTTATTTATAAAGTAAAGGGTGGTTTGTTAACAGTACAGGGAGGATTTATGCAGTTTATACGGTGTAAGCGTAAAAATAAATTAAGATATCTATGTACATATATGCTGATCCTACTTCGCGATTTTCCTGTCTCGCGCCGGGTCCCGGAACCGAACCCTCGCGATAATGGGGGAATCACTGTATCTTAAACTTTAGAGTTAAAATGAAAAACTACTTTAAATATTTGTTTGGCTTAGATCCTTGGAATATAATATTTGTAATTATTTTTAAGTTATAGTTTGCTCTGAATGTGTGTTCTTTTCTGTATCATATCAACCAGTGGCCTTCTGCTTGGAGTTTGGCTATAAATGTTTTTAAAGAAATTTTCTATAGCACTTGCAGTGACACTTTTGCAATGCCATGAAATTTAGAGGCAGGATTAATGAAAATAATTTTATTTATATTTCTTTCAATTCGTATGCTGACTGAAAAACTTCTGATGTCATATCAAAAACATCTTTTTTTTTTCTTTTTTTTATACTTTAGATCACAAGTTGTTTTGTACATATTAGGCACTGTTTTACAAGTTTTTGAATAGTGGAGATTCAGTTTTGAATTTGGTTTTTGTATCTTTGAAGAGCAGTTTATTAGGTATACATAAATTCAGAATTGTAGATTATAAGAACTTACATTATCTGTAGCACAATATATTACCATATTATCAGTTATATTTGCCTCTTGCAGTTTAATTTGTTACTGGTATTGTATCAGTAGTTTTTAATTATTTTTCTTGTCTTAGTAATTTTTAGAATTGATCTGCTTTCTTAAAGATAATACTGAATGCTATTGAAAGTTTTTGAATTAAGTATCAGAAGGTTCACAATAAAATTTAAGAATGTGATAATTATTAAAAACCAAGGTCAACATTTTCTATAGTAATATGAATGTTTGTATTCTTATATGTGCATGGAGTTTTAGCATGGCATACCTATGTATTTTGCAGTTGCCTATTGTTCTGAAGTATTTCATGTATTCAGGGATGCTGTAGCTAATTATGTGAGGTGCCTAGTACTACTATATATTGGGCTATTAGCCAAAACTACAAAGTACCAAATAATCCGCTTAAAGTTCCACAACCTTACAATGTTGATATCTTGGTACTGTGGCTATTCGTGTTTTGATTTTTTCTTGAGTGTAACGTTAAAATAACACGAGCGGCTACCGAAATATTGAAGTTTTAAAGTTACGAACCTTGAAGTGCGTGTTCAGGCATTTTGTAGTTTTGGCACTTAACCTTGGGTAGGACTAGGTGCTTCATATAATGAAGCCTTCCTTGCATCTTTATACTGATTTTCCGTGTCGACATCGTTTGTTGTTTATGTTACTTTGTTTTTCCTATTTCTCTATATTAAATTTTTTGAGAAGCACTGCTTCCTGTAGTTTATTTTATTATTCAAGACTGTTGATTGGCTCATGAAGTATGCTTCATTCTAGAATGATATAGTTACATACATATTTTATTTTGAAAAACAACAGTAATTTGCAATTTAGGTTTAGCGATGACTGATGAAATGTTCCTAGATATAACTGTTATCATGTTTTGGAAAGTTATAGGCATTGATAGTATATATCCAACGTGCTTTATGAATAGTATTATTTTTTAGACATATATAAACTAAAGTTGAATATTATTAAATTAGAAAAAAAATAATGTGGAAGCCTATAGAAATGAATGGTTACCTTCCTAAAGGCATTAGAAAAATGGGTTTTATGGTTCCTAAGATTAGTGTTTCATTCGTTAGTAACCTCTTGGCTCGCAATTGGCAAAGGAAAAGTTTGCCACCATATTGTCTGAGCAGCTGGTTTTCATAATTATTAAGTAAATCTTCTTAGAATGGATAGGCAAAAGTTTAATCTTAATTTTTGCTAGTGTCTTTATTGTGACGTTAGTATGTAATGACTTCCACTATATAATGTGTATAATAAGGTGATGGATGATAGCCAGTAGTGGAGTCACTCATATAGGTGTTGAGTGTTGGAAGGTGGGTATATCAGTACTTAGCTTTATGTACTGGGGCTTGAAATTATATGTAATGCAAAAATAGACTCACAGTGTAAATGTACTTTTTTCATTATGAAATAAGTACTCAGTATCTCCAACAATGGACAAATTAATTAATTTGTTTGTTAAATAAAGCTGCTTATGAAGTGCCAGTTATTTGTCACCCATCTATGATCACTTAGAGTTTTTGCTCCTGTTTCCAAGTCACAAGTTTAATAGAGGAAATGATTTGTTGTTACCTGCACTTCTTATTTTATATTGGTTGTTCTTTTCACATGCATATATTGGTATTCTAAAAGTATTTAAACTGTATTTAAGGCTTCTTGACTTAGCTAATGTTTAGTTCTCCATAATGCTTTATGATTTTTCATGTCTATTTTATCAGTATTATGTAGATGTATTTTATCATTAATTGTTTTCCTTTTTGCCTTTTAGTTACTTTAAGATGATTTTTTATTTTTCAATCTAGATAAATTTGACACACAGTATCAAAATATCCAATAAAAGACTGATTTCTAGTATATACTGGTTGCACATTGTACATTTATCTATTCATACTGTATCATACTACTTAAACTATTTAAAGCTTTGGTAATGTAGGTAGAAGTTTTATGTAAAAATACTTTATTTTTTTTTTAAATTAAGATAATTCAGAAGTTGTTGTATTTGTGCATTGCAGTTGAGGAGGAAGGTGAACGTATTTGCACGTTCTTTGATGAAAATGATTGCCGTTTCACCTTTGTTTATGGATATGATGAGAACAAAGAACCAGTTGTTCGAGTGCAGCAGACCTTGGAATGTCCTCCCAAGCTAGATATTTTAGGTTCGTATTTTTCTTGCAGTATATGTGCACCATGTGTGATTGTATTTACTTATTATGAGACCTTGCATTCTGCAAGGCTAGCAGGGTGACAGCGATGAAGATACTGTATCTGTTTGATGCTTTGTGGCATGTTGGAAAGAGTGAGCAAAACCACTCTTCTTTTATTTTTTAACAACACTCAGTTGCTGTCTTGCATTTAAGTAGAGCAAATCCGTTCTATTTATTTCACCTTAGTTACAGTTCATTTCTTATTTTCATATAATACTGAAAGAGCAGCTGTTCTTTATGCAATCCAGAGTTAATCTGCCTTGAAATTCTTCTACAAACTATGCATTGCCATCATTATCATTGTCCCTAAGTCTCCACTTTGATAGAATTCCATATTCTGATTCCCATACGTTTATCAATTTATTCTCTATATCTGAAATTATTAACCATTTCATATTTTCCAAACTATAAAGAAGCTCCTTAACTTGTGAACAACGGAGGTACAAACATTCACAATTATGAACAACAACCTATCCATTCTTTACCCATGTATTAATGTATGTATTATTGTACTGTATTATTACATTCTTATTACTGTATTAATCCTTAATATTGTACAAATTTTTGTTTTATGCAGTAGTGAAGTATCTTTAGCCTAAGCACTGTACTGTACTGCATATGTATGTATTGTACAGCATTTTTTTTTACCTATCTCAACTTACGAACAATTCTACTTTCACACGGACTTCTGGAACTTAAATCGTTCGTAAGTTGGGGAGTGTCTGTAATCTTATTTCCTTGTGTCTCAACTCACCTTTCTCTTTTGAATTTTTTAAATTGCTCGATTCCTCAAGGCGTTTACCATTCCATACGTTCTCTGTTACCCTCCTTTTCATACTGCATAATGGTGCTATAATCTCCTTTGCACATTATTTATTAGCCTCATCCCACTATTCTTTTCAATTTCATAACCAGTGTCTGTAGCCTCGCCTTGTTTGTTCCTTCAAAGCAATATAATTTGAAAACAGAAACTTGTTTGTTTTTTAACTCCTAACCCATTCTACCCTCTTTGGGTCAATTTCTTGCCTCCAATGCAATCATTATACCTTCCGTAAATAGATAAAAGAGCCAGTGTTATATAATAAACTATTCTAAAGCCAACAGACTTTTTCACCATTTGACTACTATCCAATTTCTAATCTCTTCTGCCCAACATCCTAGTCTCCAATTCTTATATTACACCAGTGAATAAGTAGCATTAAATGACCTGGAATAGCATCATCCGTGTTGTTAGACTACCTTTTCGAGCTGCAAATCAGAAAAGGAAGTCATGTAACTCAGAAGAGGAACAGCAAAAAAGGCCAAATTGCCACAACCATCCCATGCCCCTCATGGAGCACAAGAACCTAGGAGAAGTTTTGGTTGCTTAGGCGATGACCTCATCTCCAAACGCATCACGAACAACAACACAGTTTTTTCAACACTGAGAAATTGCTCTCCATTTGTCATTTTTTGAATTGTTTGTTTCTTTTAATTATTTTATATCGTCTGACAAATCTTTTTCTCTATTAGTATTATTATTTTGATTTATATTATTATTAACCTTTAGTATTTATAATTGAACTTTCAAGCATATAATGCACAGATATGAGATGAAGGAAAGTCATGGCCAGACTTAGTGAATTCAAATCATCAACTACTCTTACACCAAAAAATTTCTTTCTTACATCCTGCAAAGGAGTTTTCTGACGAAGCTTCAAACTGTGACTTTTAGTCCTAGGGCCAGCCATATCAAAATTCAGTCACCATTAGTCTGTCAAAACCATGAAGGAATTTAAAAACGTCAGCATACACCCCCTCATTCTTCTAGCTTCGAGTGATGATAAGTCTAATTCCCTCAAACTTCTTCTCTTAACTGATTTTGCATATATCTGGCACTAGTTTCGTAGCATGTCTTTGAACTCTTTACTAAGGTAATCATTTCTTGCTTGTTTGTAAGTGCCATGCATTCATGCTTTTCCTCCTCCTATGCCTATTTGAGCATATTTCTCTCCACAACTTACCTCTCTTACAGTCATTATTAAGTAATTTCTCTCTAGCATTGATAACTCTTATTTTGGTGGATGGTATGCATCAAGTAAGTATCGTTTCATATACCTCACAAAAGATTTTGCACATCTCTTGTGCAGATTTGTTGTTAAATAAGGCCATCTCATCCAGTCATTAACTGCAATAAAGATAATTTTGTTGCAATTTCATTTCGTATAGTTCCTCATTGTGCTCTCAGTGCCCCTACTTTCAGTCTGAACTTCTTCGATGGTATACTCCATGAACAATAGACAGTGGTAACTGTTTCCAGTTGGTGGCTCATACTCAAATTTGTCAATATCTGACACATTATTTGTGAATACTAGATTGAATAGTGATGGCTCATCCCCACCCGTGACCCTCCTTAGTTCCAGAACATGTTGCTGTAGGAAATTTCCTTGTACTCAATTTAGGAATCATGCCCGAAAAGAATCTTCTCCGATATGCGGGTCAAGATTAGTCCAATCTCTCTCTCTATGATTATAATCTCTCATAATCAAAATCCCACACTTTCTCTCCCATGCGATTTAACGACTGAGTTTATGACTTCAATAATGCCTATATGACTTTCCTATAAACCTCAAGCCTTTGTTTATTCCTTGGCGAGTTATATACAACAGCTATAATAATGTTTTCTGAACCAGTATCTATGCGAGCAACAAGAAACTCCTTGGACTCACTTTTTATTGCAAAATTTATTTCTGCAACCTGAAGTCTTTTACTGATCAGCAGTGCTATCCCTCTGCCTTTTCTTGTAGGTCTTTCAATCCTCATTATACTGAAGACTGTAGGAGAAACTGTTACAATATTTAAGTCTTCACTTAACTTTGTCTCTGTAACCTCCACTATATCTGCCATACTGTTGTCAATCCTATCCTTTAAATCTGCTGCTTTACCAGCTACCCCACTAGCACTAATGTACAGCAGTCGTAACGAGGCTGCATCCCCAGATATCCTAGCTTTATCGTCTTTATCACGCCTGTGGCTGGAAGAGCCCTGAAATAAAAATTTTCCTATCGTCTTCAATTCTTCCCTCATTTACCCTTTCAGCTTCTTGTAACAAGCTTTTGATCTTTTCCATCTCTTCCTGTTCTATATAGTCTAATGGACACTGTTCTGAATTTCTGAAGGTCTTCTCATGTTTACTTTTATCAGTACTTCTCTACAAGGGTCCCCTCTCTCAAAGGTTACTTTCATTATTCTTGCCTTCCCCTCTGTAGAGTATTTACCCATTTGGTGAATGTGTATAATATTCTCTTGACCACATACTACTTCAAACTTTCTTATCAGGTGTTAAACCCTAGCTTTTATACGTTCATGTCTCCTTGGCCGTGTTGCCTCCTGGATTTCACTTATGCCTGAGATTATCTCTTGACTTCTCTTTATCAAGTACCTGTTTCGTCAGTGAATTCGCCCTTTCAATCACAACATTTTAATTTTTTTCTATTGCTGTTTCTTCGTAGTCAACTGTATTTTAATATTCCACTGCCACTACCCTCACTGCTTCTTTTACTGCCACTTTTGTCTTTACGGCATTTGCAAAAGTTCTGTTAATGGTCTCATTTTTCGTATTCAGCTCCTGAAAATCTCTTGCTCTATTCAATGTTTTCTTTTATCTGGACATTCCAAGCTGCAATCTCATCTCTCTCAGAAGAGAGCAGTATAATAACATTTAATTCATGTAGGCTATTACTCGACTTGTTTGTTGTTATCCTCTTGTTTAGAAAATCTAACATCTAGTTCTTTCTTTTCTGTTTCCAGCTTTAATATTTGTTTTTCTATTTTTTATTCTCTTCCCTTTGTGTCTTGTTACTCTTCTCTACATTTCTTATAATCTCTCTTTGTGTGTTTCATATTCTTTTATATTAATTGCAAAGCTTTCTTTCATATCTCCATCCATATTCCGAATTTTATTATCCAGTTCTGATGTGAATGTCAAGAGGTCCCTGAAGGTCTTGTTTCAGTTTCTTAAGAGCTACTCTCCCTCCCACTACCCTGGGGGATCCTCTGCCACCCCTCCCCTGACCATTGAAATTGGGTTTAGAGACAGAGGTGGGCTTATCTTGGAGTTTGAGTTTCACAAAAATGCACAAATTTTCATTTAACCTCACGGATTTGCTTTATTTTGTTATGGATACTAATTCAGTTAATCTTTGCAGTGAACCATTTTTCTCGTAACACACACCGTAACTTAACATTTGACTTTGGTAATAGTAAAAACCCACATGAAGAAAAGCTTCAACATGCTACCGAGGAAAAACACTTGATGCCAGCGAAACACCTATTTATGTTATTATTTATTCTTAACTGCTAAACTAATAGTTTCAGAAGAACATGATTGGCCAATTTTAACCAAGATATGCAATCACAAGATCAATTTAATATCAAGTAAGCAATAAAAAGCTAACTTGATTTACACTAAAAATTCAATCTAAAGAAAAAAAGAGCAATGAGCTACTTGGCACCTCAACTCAACAAATAGTGACAGCTCGCATTTGTAAATTTTGTTATATATAGTATATATTGACTACTAAACTAATCATAATGGGAAGAATGTTTTTTTTAACATGATATGGAACTACAGGATCAAGGTAATCAAAAGCAATAAAATCTACCCCAGATTTACACAAAAAAATTTAATAGCTTCGCTGATATTGATGCTGGCATCCCTTCCACTAATTTCTTTTTCAATTTACGAGTCTTCTTTCCCCACTTTAATTTCAGCAAAGAATTTCTTTTAAATTTTCAGCACTGTTATTCTTACTAAACAAGAATATTCAACTCACAAAATCTGCAGACTTTTTTGTTATCACTAGTTACGATGAATTTTTTCTTACAGTTACTGGTTCACTTAAAAAAAACAAGGAAAATTCAAGAGATACTAATAGCATCTGTTCTGATGCCCACCATATACTCTTAGTTCGCTTTTTATGCGTGTTTATAATCCGCGAAATTGGAATAACGCCCCTGAAAAATAATAGTAAAAAAATATGAAACTCGCGAATAACGCTCATGCAAAAAAATTCGTAAAAAAATTTCATTTTAGTAAATAATCGACCGCCTCGGAGGCACTTTTCCGTCATGCTTCTCCTCTTCTACCACTTAATGCAATCGGATATTATGAAGATAATGAAAAAAAAGCATTAAGAACAAACAGCAAACAAGGGAAATAGCGTGCAAGTGTGCATCAGCTGATACGGAGGCGGCAAAATGTTTGCAGATAGAGGTTTGTTCTCCCGCATCCTCCTCCTCTTCTTCCACTTAATGCGATCGAATATTATGAAAAGAATTGAAAAAAAGCATTAAGAACAAACAGCAAGCAAACTTTCGATATAATATCATCAGGGAAATAGCGTGCGAGGGTGCATCAGCTGATACGGAAGTTAGTTTGCAGATAAAGGTTCGTTCTCCCGCATCATCATCCTCTTCTACTGCTTAATGCGATCGAATATTATGAAGAGAATTGAAAAAAAGCATTAAGAACAAGCAGCAAGCAAACTTGCGATATAATATCGTCAGGGATATAGTGTGCGAGTTTGCATCATCTGATATGGAGGTGGCAAAACGTTTGCAGCCTCATGTTCACCGCCACCATGCACGTCCCAGTGTATGCCTGTTGCCCACCGCATAATAGAGTGCATTTATTTGTTTACTGTATTGTAAATCTGTATATCTTTTATACTGTGCACTATTTGCATGTTAATATAAATAACTACAGGTCTTTCTGCTTTTTTATGTACTTATAAAATATGTATTACTTATATCTTTGGTATAGTGTGTCTATGTACGGTTGTGGAACGTATCCATGCCCATTATCAATGTTTCTTATGGAAAATAACTCGTTAAATTACGCGAAAATTACAATTCGCGGCACTTCTGAGAACTTATCTGCACGTTATTCTAAGAACTAGTTGTATATGTGTATATAAATTGTGGTGGAACCATTTATTAGCCTAAGTTTAGGAATGATTACACATGTCCCACGCATCTTACGCCTGTCCCTCACAGTGCTCCTTGTACCTTCCTTCGCACCCAACCTCTACTCCATTCACATACCTCCCTCCTAATCTGCATGCCCTTCTAACACCAACATTGCCAACACCTCAACCCTCACCTCAACTTTCATTATCATATTAAACCTGTCCTTCTGCCTCATTCCTGCTCACACTCCTTCCTAAGCCCTCTGCAGCCTCACTTAATACACACTTCACACACATCATCAGTATTCTACATTTTAATATAGATGGCATTAACACCTAAAAATCTAGAAGTCAGACACATCCTCAAACAATTTTGTATACATATTGGCATCTTACAAGAAACTACATTGACATTTCACAAAAAAGCAAATGTGCAACTGAGCTCATAAGGCACTCATTCCATAACTTCATCACATTTAGACAAAAGTGGATTGGCATGGTGGTAGTAGATGTATAACATGGATGCACAAATCCCTTAATGTCTTAGACACCAGTGCACATATAAAATATCTCCTCCCCCCCACCATGACACTAAGAAATACAGTCAATTCAATGATGCACTTGCAACAAAACAAACATTTCAATCCTAAATACTTACACCTCCCTTCAAACATTTTCCACAGTACCAAAAGGGTACAACCCACAATTATAATAGATCACCAATACTCCAAACATCATCCTGGGTGGTGACTTCAATGCCAAGTCAGCTGCATGTTTTGTTGATAACCCTGACATGAACTGAGGCCTGATTAGGCAAAATCAATTGGAAAACTTTACTTTTTTGATAACATTCATCATCGTCCCTATATATCCCATCAAACCCACTTCTTACCATCATCCCCAGACATCACATTATCTTCACCAAATCTCACTCCCACAACAACCTGGAGGGTGGTCAAAACCTTAGGTTCTGACCGCTTTCCCAGCATCATCATCACCAAGACAAGAATTACCCTTGTTGACCATAGACACTCTCACCTATTACAAAAGAACCAACTGGGAAGCTTTCATTATTGAAAAAGAACAACAATTTAAAAGTAAGCAGTACTCTCAACTGATATACAGTACAGACACTGCCCAACTTAGGAACGAGTTAGGTTCTAGATGTCCTTTCGTAAGTAGAATAGCTTGTAAGTTGTGTTAAGGTGAGAAAAAGTACTATGCAGTACTTGCATATGTAGTACTGTACAGTACTTAGGCTAAAGGCACTTAAATACTATATAAAACATAAATGAATTTTGATATTTTGTATGTACAGTACTGTGTTTTCTTGTGCCCGGGCCTTCATTGATGAGGGCAGTTTTTGCCTGTCCCGGTGTCACTCGTAAAAAATAAAGTATATATGTTTGGGCAAGCACCATAAACGACTGCAATTATTACACAAGATTGCAGGACCCTTTGAGTCAGATATTCATGTTGAAGAGAGTGATAGAGAGATTCTTCTCCCAAGACTTAATAGCTCTTCTCCTGAAATGTCTTCAACTATGAAGTACATTTTACCTTGGAAATCGAGCTGACGACACTTCCAGAAAAGTGTCTTCAGCATAGATTGTTTTGTACTTGCTCTACACTGATGCTTCACCAACATATGAAATATCAAGAGGTTTCTTCACTACCATTTTTTTATCCAACCTTGGAAAAGCCCCAAGGCATAGCAAGTACAGAACAATCCTTGCTGAAGACACTTATTTGGAGAAAGGTGTTTGGACCTCAGGAAGTGGCACTTCCTGGTCCTCGTCTTTGGAAGAAGAATCTCTCAATCTTTCTCATCAGCGGGGATATTTGGAGCAATGGATCCTGGAACCATATGTAATAATTACAGTCCTCTCTGATGCTTCTTAGCTACTACATAAAGTATTTAATATTAATGAATTTCAATACAGTAATAATAATGTAATAATACAGTACAGTACAGTAATACATGTATAATGAATGAGTAGATAATGGGTAGGCTTTGTTGGTATCTGTGAATGTTCATTACTCAGTTGTTTGTAAGTACGGGAGCTTCTGTATTAGCAATCCTGTACACTCGTTGAATAGCACTTGAGCTCCTTCATTAGCTGGCTTTTTATATTTAAGCCTAAGATGACCTCAGTTGTGCTCCCAGGTGTGTCTAATTTTCTTTCCACTTATATTCATTTACTGGCTACCATGAAATCAGACTGCTGTCACTGACATATTTCCAAGATTGCATTGTTTCTAATGAATTTTTTGCATTTGTTTTTTTACAGGTATTGTACTTGGTGTGATTGGAGCAATTGTTGCAGTAGGCTTAGCTCTCCTTTTGATGTGGAAGGTTCTTACAACAATTCACGACAGACGAGAATTTGCCCGATTTGAAAAGGAGCGCATGATGGCCAGATGGGATACTGTAAGTTTCTTTCAATATGCAGTTATTCAGTTTATAAATAAAATCTTCACCTTTCCATTCCCAGTCAGTTTATTTCGTCATAGCTTTTAATGGTTATGATGAACAGGTGCTACCTTTATTCTTATTGCAGTTGTAGCTCACCCTAAAACAGTATTGTTGTTGTCGTTCCCTAGGCTGCTGATCCCACGCTTTCCCACAAAGCTCTCAGGGAGTGTATGATACATTGTTGGCATACGTGATTGTAAATAGTGTCGTCTTTCAAATAAATATAATATATATATATATATATATATATATATATATATATATATATATATATATATATATATATATATATATATATATATATATATATATATATATATATATATATATATATATATATTTTTTATATATATATACACAGCAATCCCTCGCTATTTCGCGGTTCACCTATCGCGGATCCACTGTATTGCGGATTTTTTTTTTGGGGGGGGAGGAAAAAAAAAAAAAAGATTGTGACACCAGGATGGGCCAAAAAATGATAAAATAAAACAGCCTTTATCAGGCTGTAAAGAGAAACAGAGATGGAGAGTGTAATGACCTGTCAGATGTGAAGGGATTATAAAAGATGTGTAATGAATATCCAGCTCTGCTGGGTTTTAATATACCTCTGCACTACTTTCATGATGTCTATTCCAATAATTCTCCTTAGATATTATTATTATTATTATTATTATTATTATTATTGGCAACAATAATTTTCCTTTTATGATGATTGTGGAGATTATTATTATTATTATTATTATTATTATTATTATTATTAAGGGCTCATCATTGTTTGTACATCTGTTGGTTTATTTACTTTAATAACTGTGTACAGTGCCCCTCCCTAGTTAGCTGGGACAAAGAGAGTGTGGGGGTTGGGTAGAATAGAATGTTGGAGAGAGAGAGAGATCTTTAATTAACTCATGTTCATTCAACTAAAACTACATTATTTATTGTAAAAATAATGGTTTAATTACAAATTCGTAATAATAATGATAATAATAATAATAATCATCATCATCATCAAAGGAAAATTATTGTTAAAAATGATAATAATAATAGTAATAATAATAATAATAATAATAATAAGATCTAAGGAGAAATTTTGGAATAGACATCATGAAAATAATGCAGAGGTGTATTAAAACTCAGCAGAGAGCTGGATATTCATTACACATCTTTTATAATCCATTCACATCTGACAGGTCATTACACTCTCCATCTCTGTTTCTCTTTACAGCCTGATAAAGTCTGTTTTATTTTATCATTTTTGGGCCGTCCTGGTGTCATAATCATCTTTAAAAAAAAAAAAAAAAAATTAAGGTGTTCTTACTTCGCGGAAATTCACCTCTCACGGCCAGTCCCGGAAGTGAACCCCCGCGATAAACGAGGGATTACTGTATATATATATATATATATATATATATATATATATATATATATATATATATATATATATATATATATATATATATATATATATATATATATATACACACACACACACACACGGTGATCCCTCGTTTATCACGGGGGTTCGGTTCCGGGACTGACCGCGATAGGTGAATTTCCACAAAGTTGAATCGCCCTATATGTACATAGGTATTTTACATTTATTTTTGCGTTTACTGTACAAACCCTCCCTGTACTGTTAACAAACCACCCTTTACTTTATTAATAACAGCGTGCAAGAGTAAATTTATATGAAAGTGATAGGTAAACCGTGAATGAGGTGGTAATGACATGGCATCGTCGAGAAGATTGCAGAAGGTCACCGAACGAACCACATTATCATCATGTTCTTGTGAGAGTTGTTGGAGTGCTTTCATATGTTCATACAGGGCTGCCAGACGTTCGAGTGTAAGGCCAGGTTCTTCGATTTTCTCGTGGTTTAGCTACAAAATGAATTGAATATACAGTACATAGGAAAACCCTTGATCATTATGAAAATATGGAAGTGGAGAGGCCAAGTATCCTATCAGTGATGTTTTGAAATACAGTATACTTTGGACATTGCACAAACTGGTTTCAATTCAGGTCAGTCTTCAGAAACCAATTGTGATCCTTCTCCTTCTATGATGGAGGTGGATGGCATTGAAAACTGTGAAAATGACACAAATGCTCCCCCAGTAAAGGAAATCTCTTGTAAATCACACGTTAAAGAAGATATGCAGAAGCCGCTTGAAATTAAATGGAGTCTGTTGAGGCAAAGAAAACGATACTGATGCTCCCCCAGTAGAGAAAATCTTTTGTAAATCACACGTTAAAGAAGATCTGCAGAAGCCGCTTGAATTTACAGAGGACTCTGTTAAGGCAAAGGAAATGACACTGATGCTCCCCCAGTAGAGGAAATCTCTTGTAAATCACACGTCAAAGAAGATCTGCAAGAGCCACTTGAAATTAAAGAGGGGCCTTTTGAGTCATAGGAGACTGTTATTGAAAGAACCCAACCCCTGAACCATAACATATTAATAAGCACAACGCGAACTGCGCACATGTCAGTTAGACTGAACGAGTGAGGCGAGACAATGCAAGATGGTGGGAGAACCAAATTTCAATCAAAATGCCAATGAGACCCCATTATACAGAACATACAGAAAAACAAGTCTGTGATTTGTTGTCTCTCACCCTTTCAGCCAATAGCATTCCATGAACTATCTCACGTAGGTGCGAGCCTTTGCGTTTTCCAAGATGCCAATACAGTGTACGCTATCGTACAGTATTTCACTTGGTGCAATACTGTGAGTGTATATGTTTAAATTTATGTTTTTTACTATGTTTTACTGTATTATTACTCTTGGGCTAGGAAATACTTGTTTTATCAATAAAATAATGAAAATTTCAATATGTACTACCTCACGTAGGTGCGACCTTTTTCGTTATCTGAAATGATGATACCGGTCTCTTATTTTACATGGTGTAATACTGTGATTATTTATGTTTTTTACCATTTTTTACTGTTTTATTATTCTTAGGCTAAGAAATAAATTTTTTTTATCAATAAAAGAATGAAGCTACTGGAAACTTTAATATATGCTAGCTCACGTAGGTGTGACCCTTTGGGCTTTCCGAAATGCTGATACCGGTATTGTACTTTCTATGGTGCAGAGTTACATGTTCAGATTTATGTTTTTTTTTTTACTATTTCTTACTGTTTTATTATTCTTAGGCTTGGAAATACATTTTTGTATCAATAAAATACTGAAAATATTTGTTTTCAATAAAATTAAAATACTGAAATTTTTTTTTTTAATATTTTTGCATATACCCCCCCCCCAAAAAAAACTCGCCAAAGAAAACTGCGATGCACTGAATTCGTGATAGGTGAACCGCGATATAGCGAGGGATTACTGTATGTATATATATATATATATATATATATATATATATATATATATATATATATATATATATATATATATATATATATATATATATATATATATATACACAGTGATTCCCCGCTGGATCGCGTTTCTTGGTTCGCGTTTTCACTGTACCACGGTTCTTTTTTTGGCAAATTATTATTTTATTTTTTTGGGTATATGCAAAAATTTTAAAATATTAAAAAAAATAAAAATTCTCAGTATTTTTATTTTTTTATTGAAAAAAACATATTTCATTATCTAATTGATAAAAAAATTTATTTCCCAGCCTACGAATAATAAAACAGTAAAAAATAGTAAAAAACATAAATTTAGATATACGTACATACAGTATAACTCACAGTGTTGCATCATGCGAAATAGTGTCTGATAGCGTACAATGTATTGGGGTCGCAGCTACGTGAGCTAGCATAAATATTTATATTTCCAGTAGTTTCGTGATTTTATTGATAAAAAAACGTATTTCTTAGCCTAAGAATAATAAAACAGTAAAAAATAGTAAAAAACATAAATACTAACAGTATTGCAACATGTAAAATACGATACCGCTATCAGCGTTTCGGACAAAGGCTCGTTCAGTCTAACTCACGTGTGCGCCGCTCACGTTGTGCTTATTAAACATTTTGCTTGTGTCCGATAGCATACAATGTATTGGGGTCGCAGCTACGTGAGCTAGCATATATATTTATATTTCCAGTAGTTTCATGATTTTATTGATAAAAAAACATATTTCTTAGCCTAAGAATAATAAAACAGTAAAAAATAGTAAAAAACATAAATACTAACAGTATTGCAACATGTAAAATATGATACCGCTATCAGCGTTTCGGACAAAGGCTTCCGCCATCTTCCATTGTCTCGCCTCACTTGTTTGCGCCGTTCACGTTGTGCTTATTATTATTAATACGTTTTGCTTGTGATTTTTTTACTCGCATATTTTAACCTTTGCAATGCCTCCTAAGCATCCTTCATCTTCTAAGGCTTCTTGTAGTGAGCCTAAGTGGCAAAGGAAAATGTTAACCATAACAGATAAGGTAAGTTTACCTATCACGTACATATAAATTTATGTTGCATGCTGTTATTTATAAAGTAAAGGGTGGTCTTTTAACAGTGCAGGGAGGGTTTATCCAGTAACCGTAAAAATAATTGTAAAATACCTATGTACATGAGCATGTCATATAAATTTACGCTTGCATGCTGTTATTTATGAAGTAAAAGGTGGTTTGTTAACAGTACAGGGAGGGTTTATGCAGTTTATACGGTGTAAACGTAAAAATAAATTAAAATATCTATGTACATAAAGGCTGATCCTACTCCGCGATTTTCCTGTCTCGCGCCTGGTCCCGGAACTGAACCTTCGCGATAATTGAAGGAACACTGTATATATATATATATATATATTATATATATATATATATATATATATATATATATATATATATATATATATATATATATATATATCTTGGCTGTTTCCCCCTTTAATTGGGGGGTATCCAACATCAAAAATAAGAAAACATTAAGGGGATTACTTTGCTCTGTGGGCAATGACGAGGGAGCCAGCGACCATTCAGGTGGCACTGCTGGAGTTCCACAGCCCATTCTTCCGGCTCTACCACAACCTGTGTCGCTTCACAACTGCCATCTCCCCTACTGCCCCTACCACAGGGCTACCTCTGTAAGATGCACCCCTGTGGTAACAGCAGATGCCCTTCAGAGCTGTGTCACAATCGCTCGCCACTCATTCCTATTCCTAGCACGCTCGCTTGCTCCCCTCACGTCCATTCTCCTATCATTCAGGGATCTCCTTACTCCATCCATCCACCCAAACCTAGGCCTCCCTCTAGCATTTCTCCCATCAATCTCGTATTCATCACCTTTTTCAGCAGTCTTTCATCATCCATCCTTTCCACATGGCCAAACCATCTCAGAACATTCATATCTACTCTGGCTGCAATTTCCCTCCTCACATTCGTTCTTGCTCTCACCACTTCATTCCTAACCATATCCAACCAAGACACACCAATCATACTCCCCAGACATTTCATCTCTAACACATTTAGTTTCCGTCTCTCACTTACTTTCATACCCCATATCTCTGATCCATTCATCACAGTTGGCACAACCACTTTCTCATGCAAAACTTTCTTAACATTCATTTCCAACCCTCTATTCTTCATTACTCCTTTCAACGCACCCAACACTTTACATCCTTCATTCACTCTGTGACACACATCTGCTTCCACTCCACCATTTGCAGCTATAACTGAGCCTAAATACTTAAACTGATCAACTTCCTCAAGTGTCTCGCCATTCAACATAACATTCAATGCAGCACCATCCTCATTTCTTGTACACCTCATAACCTTACTCTTTCCCACATTCACTTGCAACTTCCTTCTCTCACACACCATTCCAAATTCTTACAGTAACTGACGCAGCTTCTCTAGTTCTCAGAATAATGCCTAGAAAGGTTCTCAGAAGTGTCGGGTAAATGAAAAATCGCATGAAAAAACGAGTCATTTTCCATAGGAAACAATGATAAAGGGTATAGATACGTTCCAAACCTTACATAGACACAATGCCAAAGATATAAGATTAGTAAAAATCATATTTTATAACTACATAACAAAGCAGAAAGCCCGGTATCTATTTTAAAGAGTATACAAAAGATATTCATATTCACTGTACAGCAAGAAATTAACATACAGTACTGACTGTACTCTATCATGCGGTGGACAACAGTCATACAGTACATTGGGATGTGCATGGTGGCCGTGAGCAAGTAACTTAAGTGGTATAAGAGGAGGAGGATGCAGGAAAACGAACCTCTATCTGCAAATGTAAACAAAGATAAAATAAAAATTATAAATAACCAAAGCAAGACTAAAAAACGAAAAAAAAAATTATGCAATGCCTAAATGTAAAACACGTTAGCAAGACTAAAAACTAAGTAAAAAAATATCATTATGCAACGCCTGAAGTACTGTGAAAAAAAAAAAAAGATGACACATACTACTCACTCTATTATACGGTGAGCAACAGGTATGGAATGCATGAGGTGTCAGTGAGCAACAGGTATGGAATGCGTGAGGTGTCAGTGAGCACTTGACATAAGCGGTGTAAACCGGTATTAGAAGAGGAGAATGAACCTCTATCTGCCAAATGCAAGAAACTATTAACAAAAGCAAGACTAGAAAGCTAAATTTTTTCATTATGCAACTAGCCATGATATTATAGTACAGGTATACAGTAATCCCCCCCTTATCGCGATAGTTCGGTTCCGGGACCCGGCGCGAGACAGGAAAACCGTGAAGTAGGAACACCTTTAAAAAAAAATAAAAAAAAAATAAGATGATTATGACACCAGGACAGGCCAAAAATGATAAAATAAAACTGCCTGTATCAGGCTGTAAAGAGAAACAGAGATGGAGAGATGGAGAGTGTAATGAATATCCAGCTCTCTGCTGGGTTTACTATACTTCTGCATTACTTTCATGATGTCTATTCTAAAAATTTTCCTTAGATCTTATTATTATTATTATTATTATTATTA